>CM051388.1:8836632-8861632 GCA_028015245.1 Cardamine occulta | reverse complement strand
GATTCAGATTCAATAGGTCTACAAAATAGCTACTGTACTAAGGAAAACATAGAAGCTGAGCGGTCATTAGATGAATTCTAGCTAACCCAGGCTTGGATTCTCTCAAGACTTTGACTTCCTTAGCTATCATATAGATGTTCCTAGGTGAATCGTGGTTTTGTAGCTTTTAAGAAGCCAAAACAAAAATGAGTTTGGAGAACTCAGAAGCAAATACCCAAAATATAAAGCATTTGAATGTAGAGACATAAAAGCAGAAGCAAGACATCATCTCTTAGGTATCATACAAATAACAAGATCCAGCACTAAGCTCACAAAGCACAAAACCTAGTTTTCATTCAGATTATAACAAAGTGTAATTTTGGTGTAAATTCCAAACTACACACCAAGTTTAAGCTAATCACTCCTAACTTTTCAATTAGATCCATGACTAACGATTCAATGGACTTCCCAGAGATCAGTAGAAATCAGGATACATGCTACATATTCATACCTTAGAGATCCTAGTTTTGAAATGAAATAACTCAATCTCAAAACAGAGAAAAAAGTAGAAAAGATTAAACTTGGAAGTTTGAATAAATTTTCTAATATAGAGTGCTTCCATATAATCATTTTATTGCAGGTCTTGAATCCTAAGTCTCAAGTTATTCGTTTGATCGAAATCCAATCAACACAAACTCATCTCCAACAAGAAAACACAAATATTCTCTTCTAAACTTTCTAAAATCATCTCAACTTTTCTTTACTTGAGCTCTTCTTAGCTGCATCCATAACCTTCTCCAAATACCCTTCAATAGGAGGTGTAAGTGTAGCCATACCACGATTCGCCGGAAATGGAGTCAAATCACGCTCTAAAGCTGCCTTCTTTAAATTCTCCGGCAATGCCTCTATAGCAGCTTTCCTCATCTTCATCAAATTATTCTCCGCAACACGTCTCGCCCTATGCTCTCTCATAAGCACTCTACTATACTCTTTCGCAAGTCTCTTCCCATCCTCCACCGTGACTTTATACTTGGGCAACTCATCTTCCGTGAAAATCCCTAACGAAATGTAATCCAATCCTGGAGTCCCAATCCTCATCGGTTCATCAGTGACTCTTACAGTAAAAAGTCCAGCTTTCTTCTGAATCTCGATCTCTTTTTGCTTATCCTTGCTGATTAGCCCTAGCTTCTCTCGTTTCGCTTCTCGTTCTATATCCTTGGGTCTTAGGTAACGAACAGGGCAAGGAGCATTTATGCATTGATCGTATAGCTTCTGTTTCTCATCTGAGATTCTTCCTTTTCCACTAACCGCCTCCTCTCTGCCACCGCCTTTATTGATTGTGAGCTTGTTGCGCTTCAATGCTTGGCCTGTCTTCAGCTTCGATTTTCCCTTAGGAGTTCCACTAGCGTAGCATTTCTGAAGAAGATCGTAACTCACTGAGTCAATTAGAGATTTTGGTCGCGCAAATCGGATCATTCTTAGATTTTTGATCTCCTCAGACCTCTTCGTTTGAATGAAAATGGTGGTTGAATTGGGGGTTTAGGGTTTCGTGATACGTCGTCGTTTCGTAACTCAAACCACAATGTGAGTGGAGTGTAATTTAACTTGAAATGCGAGGGTAAATCGGTCAGATCAGTTACTGTCATCAAACTCTCACACTCATTTTTTAGCCTCTCTCTGGTTCGTCTTCTCGTGTTAAAGCCATAGATCGATCCTAAGCTTCCTCAAACCTCAGTCTCCGTTGACTACTGAGACTCGTCGACCTCTGATCCGCTTCTTTGCCTTGTACGGATCTACTTCCGATCTGTAAGAAGCTTAATCTGCGCTTGATTTTTTTTTATCAATCCGTCGTAAATGCGTAATTGTTTGGATTTTGATGAGTTATCTGTATTGAATTTTGATTTTTCTTATGTAGTGATGATGGCTGAAGGTGGCGTACGATTTCTAGTTCTGTTACTCGTCGTAGCAATTTGCGGTGCTGCTTCGGTTATCCAGCCGATCTCAGACTCTCACCGATCTGCGGCTTTGGATGTCTTTGTACCAGTCGATGGATCCTACAAGAGGTTGGTTTCTCTATTCTTAGCTGACATTGTTTTGATTTAGGTTCTACACCACATTTTACTGATTACATCTTGATTGCTCGTTAAAGTTCATGAATTGTTTGTGTATAGTATATGATTTTTGTAAGGGCTTATCTAATTTTTGTTATAATTAGCTTGGAGGAGGCATATGAAGCATTAAAGACTTTGGAGATTCTTGGAATTGATAAAAAGTCTGATCTGAGCTCAGCGACTTGTGAGAATGTGGTTAAAGTTCTTGGGTCGTCTTCTTCTACTCTAAAGGATGCATTTTATGCTTTAAACGTTAACGGGATTCTAAAATGCAAAACTGGTGAAGCTGTTCCTAAGGTAAACAATTGTCTCTTCTCAGTACGACAAAGGTATTTTACCTTTAAGTGGCTAAAGTAAGTTCATGTGTGTGTTTTCTTTCTCTTTTGAAGGACATTGTTTCTCAACTTCAAGCTGGCGTTAAAGATGCCAAGTCATTGCATGACTTCTACTATTCTGTTAGAGGCTTGGTGCTTGTTAAGGTAAATACTAAATACGAATTAGAATTTTGGTCTTGAGTGGGATTGACTACTGGCTTTTTCCGTGGAAACTTGAAAATATTTGGCTTAAGTTGCCTGTTATCGTGATAATTTTAATTTCTTCAATTCCATAGCTTTGGCTTCCTGCTTTTCCTTTTTTTTTTTTTTTTTTTTTTTGCTTCAGGTTTGACCTCGCCTTTCCTTATATACATACAGGAGCAATTTTCTGGAACTGATCTAAGTCTTGGAGATGCCGAAGCTGTTTTCCGTTCCATCAAGGTTTGAACTTATTTAGCTGACCTTCAATTTTGTTTTTTTGAACTATCAGATGTTACATTGTACACTGACTTCCTGAACTATCAGTTATTGACTCTGGTAGAAGCGGTTGCTATATTATATACTACTTAGATTATTTTACCAAGTATCATTTGGCTGATATAGTGGATTTGTATCAGGCTCTTAGCCAGAGTGATGGAAGATGGCGCTACAGCTCCGACAATCCGGAATCAAGTACCTTTGCTGCTGGTAAGTCGTACATATTGGATTAACCCTTCCTACTTCACGATGCTAAACGTTATTAATGAACCTTGTAGATTCTTTATCCCGTCCTTTGTTGCTTGAACTTGTTCATTACTTTTGCTCCTTTGTTTGTTCTTTTCATTCTCCGCAGGCTTAGCCTTCGATACGCTTGCTGGAGTGATTTCATTATCACCTTCAGAGATTGATCAATCATTGGTATGTGAGATCTTTGGTCCACTGTATTACTGATTTCCTGAGACATCACTACGAAGTCTTGGTTTAGTGTTGATTTACTTTTGATTTTGGAATCTCTTAGTAACTTAAAAAAATTGTGTTTTGATATTTTGAAATTCCAAGTCGTTGTCTACCTGATTTTTTTATTTTGTATATGCTGGTGATTTTCATAATTCGTTTTTGCAATTTCATCTGGTAGCTTGGTTGATTAATCTTGGTCATGTGATGATATCACCATTCATGTTTGTCATCTTGTAGATCCAGACATTGAAGACGGGTATCCTGAAGCTTATTGACAGTATTGAAAAATATGGTACGCTGTAAACTACTTGTTATCTTATGTATATGCATAGGAGATTTTCTTCAGTCACCTCATAGTTCTTTCCAGTTTGGGTTTGCTTTTGTGGGTTTGATGTTTTTTCTTTTTTTCTTTAGACGATGGAACATTTTATTTCGATGAAAAGTCTGTCAATGCACATGAAATTCAAGGCCCGATCTCAACAACTGCATCAGTAATTAGAGGGCTCACCTCATTTGCTGCTTCAGAATCCACAGGATTGAATGTATGTAATAATCATATTTCTCTGTTTCCTGTTTTCTGCCAGACGTGTTGATAATTCACCTTTGCTTTACCATTCTCTCATGCAGATTCCAGGTGATAAGATAGTTGGTTTGGCCAAGTTCTTTCTTGGTGTTGGAATTCCTGGTGATGCCAAGGACTTCTTCAACCAAATAGATGCACTAGCTTGTTTGGAAGACAATAGGCAATGCTACTTTTATCCCCCTTTATGCAATTTCTCTTCAGTTTATTTCGTACACATCTTAGACAAGATTTCAGGAACCTTGAATTGAGTTGAGTGAAAGGCATAGAGTAACAAAGGACTTACTGTTACTTCTGCTCTTTTGTGTTTAACAGTTGCTTTTGATAGAGGAAAACTGTTCCTCTTGACATTGTTAAAATGTTTTGAAGGTCTTGTGGTCCTCCATCCTAGAACTTTGAACAAAATGGTTACTGCATAAATGATATGTGTAGAGAAGAGTAGAAATTTAAAAGTTTGAACTCTTGTGAAACTTCAACCACTTGCTGAAACTGTATCATTTTATGAGATCAATAATATGTTCTATGGTTCTTCTCTATCATTTCAGGTTCTCTGTTCCACTCATCTTGTCTCTTCCATCTACTGTCATTTCATTGTCAAAGAAAGAGCCTCTGAAGGTATCCGATCATAAACTTGCATCAAGATGTGACTGGCATAGTTTGATATGTTCCTTTTTTCTTTTTATTGTTTGTGTTACCCCGTATACAATTCTCTTCAGAGTTTTGGGTGTTGTACTTTAGTAGGGAATGTCTTAACTTTGAATTTTCTGGCTTTGATTACGTGTCCCTGTTGGTTAGTGGTATTTTTAGTAGGGAAAGGCTTAACTTTGGATTTTCTGGCTATGATTAGGTGTCTCTGCTGATAAGTGGTACTTTAGGGAAAGTCTTAACTTTGGGTTTTCTGGCTGTAATTGTTGGATGTTGGATTTTAGCTAGTATGTGGTTTAGAGATTGTTCAGTCTCATATCATTGCATATTCTTTATAGAGATCTATCATGATAATGACTCATTCTAGTTGACCCTTCATTTATTACGTGTTGTATATTATCTTAATATTTTATTCTCTTTATCCGGAACTAGGTTAAAGTTAGCACTGTACTCGGTTCAAAGGCACCAACTCTTAGTGTGAAGCTCGCACAAGCTCTAAAATCTGGATCAAAGGATTCTTCTGTAATTAATAACCAGGTATATAATGTATCTCTGACTGCTTGAGCTTGCAATAGTGAATGTTTCTTATTCTCTGCATTGGGTCAGTTTACATTTTTCCATGCCATTTTGGGGTTACAGGAGCTTAAGTTTGACGCTGACAGTGCAACATACTTCCTGGACTCCTTTCCCAAGAACTTTGATGTTGGAAAGTATACATTTGTATTTGAGGTATTGCTCTTACTTGTTTCTATTACACTCAAAGACTTTTATAAATGCATGATAATAACATGATAAGCTTCGTTTCTACAGATTTTCCTGGATGGTTCAGCACATGAAAAAGCATACATAACTGAAGCTCAAACAAAAGTGCCTATAGCTGCCACAGGAGTTATTAGCATTGAGAATGCAGAAATTGCTGTACTTGACAGTGATGTTGGGAGCGTTGAATCTCAGAAAAAGTATGTCACCTGTATTGTTGTTAAAACAACTTCCTTTTTTGCCTACGTTGATTACTTGAACCATTTTCTTAGGAAATCTGTACCATTTAGTGCCTACAATACATTTTACAGCTTTTTTGTTGTGCTTATCGTCATCTTTTTTGTTTTTTTTTGTTGGTTCTCTTTACAACTTTTGTAGGCTAGATTTAACTAAAAATGGAGCGGTATCAATATCAGCAAACCACCTCCAAAAGCTACGCCTGTCGTTCCAGTTAACTACTCCACTTGGCCATGTGTTTAAGCCACACCAGGTTTGTTCATTCCCAATTCCGCTTTATTAATGGTTTTGCTCTGTTCACTTTCTTGACTTGCTTGCTTCCATGCAGGCATTTTTCAAGCTAAAACATGAGACACAGGTCGAGCATATCTTTCTCGTGAAAACTTCTGGAAAGAAGTCTGAATTAGTTCTAGTTAAGTTCCTTAAACTACACTCCGAACTGCTTTTGCAAAATGAATTTGTTAACCTATCTCCATTTTGGTACGGTCAAGTTTGGTGACATTAGTGACGTCCTAGATAAAAGATTAATGGTTAATTTATTTTTCCCTTCAGGATTTTCTTGGATTGGTTGAGAAGCTATACTATCTATCTGGTAAATATGAGATCCAGCTAACTATTGGAGATGCTTCTATGGTAAGTACTGTTCTTTCAGGTACAATGCAGTTGATTTTACCTTTCAGAATTTGAACAATCTTGTTATCCTTTCTTTTTACCAGGAGAACTCTTTACTGAGTAATATTGGCCACATCGAACTAGACCTACCAGAGCGTCCAGAGAAGGCACCTCGTCCTCCTCTACAACCTACTGAGCCTTACTCAAGATATGGGCCAAAAGCTGAGATATCACACATCTTCCGTGTTCCTGAAAAGCTTCCCGCAAAGCAGCTTTCACTAGTTTTCTTGGGTCTTATAGCTCTCCCATTCGTCGGTTTCCTGATTGGGGTCAGTCTCCTTTCGCTTATAAAACGTAAACCCAGAAAACATTTGTTTCACAACTCATGTGAAGTCCTTCTGTTTCAGCTTATGCGGTTGGGAGTGAACATAAAGAGCTTCCCATCATCAGCTGGATCTGCAATATCTGCTTTACTTTTCCACGGGGGAATTGGTGCTGTTCTGCTTCTCTACGTCCTTTTCTGGTTGAAGGCAAGTTTTAACAAACCGATTCTTGTTCTAAAATTATAAGAGGACCATTGCATCAAAAAATATGTGCTCATCATAATTTCTTTTGCATTTCTACAGTTGGATCTGTTCACGACTCTCAAGGCACTTTCTTTGTTGGGAGTGTTTTTGTTGTTCGTGGGACACAGAACACTCTCTCAGCTTGCATCAGCATCGAACAAGTTGAAATCTGCTTGAAGAAGAATTCACTATGATGGATCTTTTTGGTTTATATGTTTCCATGGAGCACTTTTTCAGTTTTGTAGCATCGCTTATAGATTATGATGATGGACAATTTAAAAAGGATTCAAAGTTTACTTAACTCTCAGTTTAGTCTTAAAAGATATCAAGAGAGTTTCCAAAGGTTTTTTCGTTGATCCATATTGCAGAACCAAACCAAATTAGGTAATTAACTCATTAATTCAAATGAGTTTCGCAATTATCTACAACTTTATCATTTCGTGTTAGAAAGTTAAAAGTCTTTAACAAAATTAAAGAAAGCTGGTCATAAACCCAAATCGAACTGAAATACTAAATCCATTTTCATTTTAATCCAAACGGTTACAAATTTTCTCAACAATTTTACTCGATATCATCCGAAGGGATAGATAAGTTCTTACGAAATAGACCGATTCGAATGAAACTCAAGTTGATGCTAATAATAATTTACAAAAATATAATTATAGTTTTTTTTCTTTTTTGAATGATTAAAAGGAAACAAGAAACGAGTCAACGACAAGGAAATATATTTGGTAATTGGTATTTGACCCTTCTTACATGACATCGTTATAACTTACACAACTTTACAGTTAAAATGAGAAATGAGAAATGAGAAATGAGAAATGAGAAATGAGAAAATAAAATATAAAAAAAGCACGTACATACATTAGTTGTCGTTTGTTGATAATTATTTTGTTCATCTGAAAATTGTGTAAGAACATATCTTCCCCTCTCTCCTCTCCTTGGTAAGAACGTCCAACCCAAATCTAATCTATCTTCTTGTTCGAATTCCCTACATATTCTTTATTTTCTCTTCTTTCATCGGTCTTTCTGAATCGTCGTGTTTGAATTTCATTCTCTGTAAGTCGAGTTTTTTTCCCATCGTTCGTGATTTCGTCGTTGAAATGGTTTCAGGAATGGATAAATATCAGATTTTTTTGTTGTTTTTCTCCTTAGTTTTTGGGAACATGAATCTAAACGGATGATCTACATTGGGTATTGAAAACGATACGTTTTTGGTGATTCTGGGGTCGTGGTTTCCCCAAAATGTTTGGTTTTGAAATTTGCAAAGCAGAGTTTGATCTCTCATTTTATCTTTTATAAATCACGCAAAGTTTTGATTTTTCTAGCGTTATTGTGTGTAGGATTCTGGTTGATGATTGTTAGCTTTTTAGAAGAGCAATGAGTCATTCTGCAGCCGGACTCGGGAAGCCTGGCTCAGGTAACCTCCATTTTTCTAAGCAAGACGAGTTATTGCGTTGTCCATATATAATCATATGATGTTTGTTGTACTCATGGCTAGAAAATTCACAAATGTTTTTTTGGTGTGAGATTTATTATAAGATTCTTCATTGGTTGTGACTCATTCTGCCTTGTTGCTTGACAGGTAAAAGGAGAATAAGGGATCTTTTAACTCAATCTGATAACCGAGTCTGCGCTGATTGTGGCGCTCCAGATCCTAAGTGGGCGTAAGTTTTGCTTCCAGTTATGCGGTTTTAATGTTTTGTTCGAGTAAACAGTTTTATGATTCTCTAGCAATTTGATTAATGTTAAGTTCTTGTTTTCCTGTCATAGATTTTCTTGTTTCCCTACTTGTGCATTTTGTGTTTGTTTATTTTTTCCATATACCAAATTTTGGTTGTTTGATCAGGCATTGCTGGCTTATTACAGGTCAGCAAATATCGGAGTGTTTATATGCTTAAAATGTTGTGGAGTGCACAGAAGCCTTGGCACTCATATCTCAAAGGTTATGACTCTTTGCTTCTCCTTCTATTTTTGTTTTTTTCTTTGGTGCAACATTTCTATTAGATTGCACTTAGATGCTTACAAATAAATACTAAGTTGTGTAGTTTAAGTTTTGAAAAGAATACTAAAAGTATTCAAAATTCCAAAATTTTCTCTTTTTATCTTGCTTTACCACATCTTCTTGTCAGAATCTTGAATAACTTATATTGCTTTACCACATCTTCTTGTCAGAATCTTTTGCAACTGCCAACTGTATTGATAGTTTTGGGTTTTTCAGGTCTTATCTGTGACATTGGATGAATGGTCAGATGAAGAAGTTGATTCTATGATTGAAATTGGAGGAAATGCCTCTGCTAATTCCATTTACGAGGCGTTTATACCTGAAGGAAGCTCTAAGCCTGGACCTAATGCTAGTCATGACCAGCGTATGAGGTTCATTAGGTAGGTTGCGAAAACCCGATAAATAGTTTGCATACCATCATTAGTAATTTACTGAAACATTCATCCTCAAATCTTAACTTCAGGTCGAAATATGAGCATCAAGAGTTTCTGAAACCAAGCTTGCGGATCACATCCGTGAAGGGCTCTAGTACAAAGAGTTCACCATATCTTTCATCAAGTCTATCTAAAAAGATTTTTGATAGCTTTCGCACAAATTCATCATCGCAACAGCCGGTAAAGCTTCTCTATATTTTATATCTTTTCCCCCATCTCATTTTTGAATCAAATGGAGCAAACTCTTTGAACTTGGGACATTGCTCAGTCTTATGATTCATGATGTTTAACACTTTTTTTTTTTCCGTTTTGAAAATGTAAACAATGACAGCAACTTGAAGGCATGGTTGAGTTTATTGGATTGTTGAAGGTGACTATTAAAAAGGGTACCAATTTAGCCATCCGAGATATGATGTCAAGTGATCCCTATGTTGTGTTGACTCTAGGACAGCAGGTAATTTAGTGAATACTTTGAAATCTTGAAAAGTTTAATCTTTATATGTTCTTACAACTGTTTAAGTGATCATTTTGGTCATCTCATTGCTGCTGATCTTTATCATCATATTACCAGAAGGTTCAATCTACTGTAGTGAAGAGCAACTTAAACCCGGTTTGGAATGAGGAACTCATGCTCTCTGTTCCTCATAACTATGGCTCAGTTAAATTGGTAAATAGCTCGGTCTAACGCAAAATCAGTTTCTACTTTTGATGAATCTATAACAGAAGTTTTCCCCTTATGGTTTGGTCTTATTTTCTGACATTTTGCAGCAAGTGTTTGATTATGACACATTTTCTGCTGATGACATAATGGGAGAAGCTGAGATTGATATACAACCTCTGATTACATCTGCAATGGCTTTTGGAGACCCTGAAATGTTTGGAGATATGCAGATTGGAAAATGGCTAAAGTCGCACGACAATGCTCTAATAGAAGATAGCATCATCAACATTGCAGATGGTAAAGTGAAACAAGAGGTTCAAATCAAACTTCAGAATGTTGAATCTGGTGAATTAGAACTAGACCTGGAGTGGCTGTCCCTTGACCAATAAACAATCAACTATATAATAGGGTCATTATATATACAAATCAAATCTTATTAAATGTATTCATTCATTAAAACTTTCCCCTCTTTTGTTCTTGTTTGACACTTTTTGAAACTATGATCTTGAAAACTCTTTGGTATTTAATGTCATTTTTACAGATTAGACTTTTTGTATAACAAATAGATTATATGTTTTCATTTGAAACCGTAAATAATGCGCTTATAGGTTACTAAATCAGGTTTCATACCCAATTTCAACATTTCATCATGACATTTCATAGCTCTCTTCATCTCTTTCGCACGACACAACCCTTGAATCATGATCGTAAAACTCTTGCTGTTCACTGAGCTCATCTCTTTCATGTACTCGAACACTGCAACCGCTTCTTCCACCATGTCCTTTTGCCTCATCATAAGCCTATCAAGAACCGCATTATAAGCATTCACATCTAGACTTCCTTTCATCTTCTTTATCTTTTCATGAAGTACTATCGCTTTCTCTAGCTTCCCGGTTCTGCAGTAACGTTCCATCAACAACCCGCACGAAAAGGAATCGAAATAAACCTCCATTTCCATAACCGAATCAAGAAGCTTCTCTGCGTGATTCCATCTTCTTTTCCGACACATAGATGCTAAAACTTCCGATAAATTGTGTGTACAAGGAATAAAACTGCGCTTTATAACATCTACAAGCAATTCCGCTTCTTCCTCTGAGCTATTATCATCACTGCAAAGAGCATTGGCGAATTCGTTATAACAACTCTCATCAAGTATTGTAATACCTTTCCGACAAATCAATCGATATACATCAACAGCTTCTTTTGTTCTTCCTTTTCTAGACAACGCTTTTAACATACAACCATATGTCGCATCTTGCAATCTCACTGTTTTACCATTACAGGCTATACGGAAAAGCATCTCAGAGGCAAATGTTTTCCCCATATGGCTAAGTCTTTCGATGATTTGGTCATTCACGGCCGAATCACCTAAAGTAAGAAACTTTTTCTCCACCAATAAACCAAGAACCTTATCAATCAACTCAGCATCTCCCATTTTACAAGCATCATCTAATAAGCAACCGTAAGAAGAGAAACTCAACTCCAATTTCTTGTCATCCATCTCATGAATTACACTAAAAACTGCTTCAAACTCTCCATTTCTGCTATAACATTCCAAAAGATTGGTGTAAATCTTGCAGCTTTCAACACATGTTTCCATCAGTTTAACAACACTCTTGGATCTTCCGTATTCACACAAAACCTGAGCAACCAAATCCCAAGTTAACTCATCGGCGACAACTTGGTTTCGAACCATGGCACTGTACAAACACAAAGCCACTCTAAACTGGTTTTCTTTAACCAGAGAATCAAGAAGAGAGTTAGAAGCACGAAGAGATGGTGAGAGTCTCAATCTTCTCATAAAATCAAACACTTCCAAGCCATTTTTGTAACAACCCTTGAATGCATAACACTCAAGAACTAAGCTAAGCGAGATAGAGAGTGAAACTTCACCTTCAAACCACCGATGCATCGATCCAACGAGTGTAGATACTGAATGGCTTTCAATCAGAGGACGCAAGAATGTTTCTGCTTGTTCCAAGAGACCTGATTCAGTAGCAACTTCGATTACTCGACAATGTGCTTTAAGATCCGGCTCAAACCGGAGATGGGTTTTGGCAAAATCGAAGAAATCAAGAGTGATTTTAGGGCATTTCCGAGTTTCATTGAGGATCTGGAGGAATATAGGCGAAGTAAGTGTTGACCTCGGGAGCTTGGATTTAACATATTGGAGATGAGTGATCCAGTTACGACGTTGTAAGAGAATTGAAGAGATTTCGGTGGCTAATCGGAACAGAGTCACTTGTGTTTTCCAATCGGAAGCAGAGGATGTTGATGGAGTCGCTGAAGTGGAGAATCGTTTGAAAAATCCAACACTTGTGTGCAGAATAACCATTTCGGAGCTTCAAAAAATCTGTCTTTGTTTCTAACAAACCTCAAAATCTATTCTTCAAAGCCAAAATTTCAACCTCAAAGTCTAAAGGTTTAAGGAAGTTTGGTCAAGAACAACAAAAGGCCAAGGCTTTAGGCGATTTTATTACCATTAAACCGAAGTTACCGAACACACATGAAGATCAGTTCGGGTAAAAAGATAAAAACTTGCCTGAATCTTGTGCTGGTCAGTGCACAAGGACTCAGGTGCGCATGCGCTTTCATTGTACTTGGATCTTCTTCTTAAATCAGTCAACATCATATTAACTCATTTACCTAAACAGTGGCCAAAACGCTGCGTATTTGTCCCGATACCATCGCCACGTGTCGTCTTTTCATTAGCGGTGTTGATTCATCCCTCTTCTCCTTCATAAACCTCACTTCTGCTTCTTCTTCAGTTAGGCAAATTCGATTCTAAAATTCAACAATTTTTGTTTCAAGGTACAAAATTTCTTGCTTTTTGTCTCTTTTTTTATTGGCATGAAATTGAAATCCATTTTTTTCCCCTGAATTTTCCTTTCATCCTAACGTTTTTCCGTTGTTGTTCTTTGTAAATAATACATTTTTTTGGGAATTATACACACATCTCCTCTTGATCTCTTTCATATTTACTCTGATGTGATTTTAGATCGACTTGTTATCAAATTTTTTTACTTTTGATTGATCATGTTGGTCCAGAAATTTTCAAGTACAAACAAAATGTAAGGCAAACATAACAGAGGTTGTGATCGATAAAACTGTTATTCTCAGTGTCTGATAATCATATGTTAACAAGAGATTTTTCTTAAATACGTAAACTATTATATACCATTAGCAGAGTGATATCAAAATTACATAATGATTTCTGTAAGATTATATGTTATCAGATTATAAAAATGAGCTGTTTTGTTTCTGCAGAATCTCTGATCTAAGAGGGCTCTTCAACTAGAAGCGTCCAAAGATGGCAGAATCAGAAGACAATGGTGCCTTGTTTCCCATTTTCATTTTGACAATGATAGCAATTCCATTGGTGCCTTATACGTTTTTGAAGCTAAGTCGTGCTTTTTCGAAGAAACAAAGGAGCATTCATTGTCAATGTCTTGAGTGTGACCGTTCAGGGAAGTACAAGAGATCCCTTTCTCAAAGAGTTTGTTTTCCCCTACTAAACTCTTTTTTGAATAGTGATTTAACAATCTTCTTACTACGTCTTTAACTTGTTGATTTTGTCTTTTGCAGATCTCTAGCTTCACTTCATGTAGCAACTTGACAGTTGTGCTACTCTGGTTTGTTATGATCTTCTTGATTTACTACACTAAGAACATAAGCCGAGAGGTAATTCTCTCTTCAAGCATATATAATCCGATATTGCTTATGGATTGAGAAATTCATTTGCTTATTGAAATATTACAGAGTCAATTATTTGAGCCATTCGGTATACTTGGCTTGGAACCTGGTGCTTCAGATTCAGAAATCAAGAAAGCATATAGAAGACTCTCTATTCAATACCATCCTGATAAAAATCCAGATCCAGGTCCAAAATGCTTTTATTTCTTCCCTTTTGATTCATTGTTCTGTGTGCTTCTTGCTTATTTGTGTATTGTTACTGTACAGAGGCCAATAAGTATTTTGTGGAGTCCATAGCTAAAGCTTACCAAGCTTTGACTGATCCGTTGTCCCGTGAAAACTTTGAGAAGTATGGTCATCCGGATGGTAGACAGGTAATAATGATATAGGCTTCTATTGTTTCACACATTCGATGCCATAATCTCATGTTTTTGCAGTGAAAAGTTGAGCTTTTCGGTCTCTAATTGATAACTGAAATTATTGTAAATGTGATTCAATGCAGGGTTATACAATGGGAATGGCTCTTCCTGAATTTATTTTAAACATGAATGGAGAATCTGGTGGAGTATTGTTGCTATGTACAGTTGGTTTCTGTATTCTCTTGCCACTTGTGATCGCCTCGATCTATCTCTGGAGATCATCAAAGTATACAGGGAACTACGTTAAGCTTCAAACCCGCCAAGCATATTTCGATTTAGTGAAACCCTCTTTAACAACAAGCAAAGTTATGGAAGTTTTCGTCAAAGCAGCTGAATACGCAGAGATTCTAGTACGTAAAACTGATGATGAAGCTTTGCAGAAACTCTTTACATCTGTTAAGAACGAGTTAAATCTTGATCCTAAGAAGATCAAACAAGATCAAGCTAAGTTCTGGAAACAGGATCCTGCAGTTATCAAGGTTGGTTTTCTTAACACAATAAGTAACGCAAAAGTATTGAATACATTTTGGAAATGCTAATTGTTTTGTTTTCTGTGACAGACTGAGCTTTTGATACAGAAACAGTTAACTCGCGAATCAACAGTTCTGTCTCCGACTCTGCAACGTGATTTCAGGCGAGTATTAGAGTTTGCGCCGCGTCTCCTTGAGGATTTAATGAAGGTCTTATATATATCCTTCATTTTTTGCTTATCACATTGTATCTGATAAAATAAAGCTTATTACAAAGTTGATGATGACAGTTATACCTCTTAATGATATTGTGAGTTTCTTGCAGATGGCAGTTATACCTTGCAATGAACAAGGGCGTGGATGGTTAAGTCCTGCAGTCGGAGTAATGGAGCTTTCTCAGTGCATTGTTCAGGTATTAAGATTTTTCCAACTTTACTCTTGCCCAAAAGAATTTAAGATTTTTCAGCTTAACTAATGTTGTTGCTTGATTGCAGGCTGTTCCTCTTAGTGCGAGGAAGTCATCTTCAGAAGGCATCACTCCTTTCTTCCAACTCCCTCATTTCAATGACTCCATCATTCAAAAGATAGCGTTGAAGGTTAAGTCATTCCGGGAGTTTCAAGAACTGAGCTTGGAAGAACGTTCTAAACTGCTCACAGAGGTTGCGGGTTTGTCAGAAACCGATGTTCTAGACATCGAAAAGGTGTTAGAAATGATACCATCTCTGAAAATTGATTTTACTTGCAAAACAGAAGGCGAAGAAGGCATTCAAGAAGGAGACGTTATGACAGTTCAAGCTTGGATCACTCTAAAACGGCCCAATGGACTTATTGGCGCTATTCCTCACTCGCCTTACTTTCCTTTCCATAAAGAGGAAAACTTTTGGGTTCTTCTTGTGGATTCAAACAATGTCTGGTTCTTTCAGAAGGTTAATTTCATGGATGAAGCTGAAGCTATAACCGCTGCATCGAATGCTACTAGTGAGACAATGGAACCTTTAGGAGCAAGCGTCCAGGAAACAAATGATGCAGTTAAAGAAGCTGTTGAGAAGGTTAAAAGTGGTTCAAGATTGGTAATGGGAAGACTCTTAGCACCGGTAGAAGGTACTTATAACTTGACTTGCTTCTGCCTAAGTGATACTTGGATCGGTTGTGACCAAAAGACATCTCTGAAACTCGAGGTTTTGAAAAGAACCCGTGATTTGGAGGGAGATAATGCTGAAGAAGGATTGGAGGAAGAGGAAGATGAGATTGAAGAGGAGGATTACGAAAGTGAATACAGTGAGGACGAAGAAGATAAGAAGAGAGGATCGAAGAAGAAAGTAAACAAGAAGGAATCGAGTTCTGAAGAGTCGGGATCTGATGAAGAGTGAATAACAAATAGAAGTTTACTATGATTTGAAATACAATAATTTTTGTCTTCAAAGATTACTCAGATACTCAACGACTTTAGCTTTTATTTGTTCTTTTACTGAGTTTTATACTCTTTTTAGTTGACTCTTCAATTTCTGTCTTGTTTCGACTCTTCTACGCTCTTTAACCTCAAGTAGTTCAAAACTTTCCTGGTCATGTTTTTGTCAGAATACCAAGCCCAGTCCCATAAGCTTTCTTGAAGAACTTTGGCCATCAATCTCCTTACATAATCCAACAGAAGATGCGATCTCTATATCTCATGAAACAAACAATTTTTGAGTCAAGAAGAATCCAAATGGTCAAAACAAGGTTCTCTAGAAGTTCCAATCTGTAATTGATCGACACCAAAAAGTTCTTCTTCTTCCTCTTCACTGAGATCCTCACCATCTTGGTTCGCCTCCTTATCTGACAACATTTCAGATTTACTCTCAATCTCATTACCAGTCTTATCTTCGTCACTGCTTAAATCACCTTCACCTTCGCTTAGCTCATTTAACTGCTTTGCCTTGACCTTAACACGTCTTCCTTTGATGTATCTGAACTCCCACTGTGGTGGAGGATATTTCTTCATCAGTTTCTCGTACTTATCCTTCATCCCACGTTTCATAAACACTTTTCCAACCATAGAAACAATGGCAACGTTCGGTTTGACTCCAAGCTCCTCCATGTCAGCAAAGACCTATGAAACAATCAATAGTTTTAAGATATGAACTTGTCTGAAAGAATTTCTGCTGATTGTAAATACTAAGTAAGAAAGCCTTTTGACTTTACCTCGAAGAGCTTTTGGTGCATATCTCTCTTGTAATAAATAGAGATCATTTTGTTGAAGAACTTTCTTGGAGTTCCTTCTAAATGTTCCATGAACAATTTGTTCCACAATTCCTCAGCTTCGTCAAGTCGATTATCTTCTGCCAAAGCATTTAGTAATGAGAAGTAAGTTCCCATTGTTCTTCCTTGGCCTTTGCTCAGCATCCATTTTGCCACCTAACAAAATCCATCAACAACTTTTTCTATATTCATCTAGCTAAAAAAGAATTTAAAAACAGTTCCTCTTGCTTTATTTAGATTACCTGAATAATCTTCTTCCACTCTTTTTCATCTTCAAGTATAACCAATGCCTTCTTAACTATAACAAGAGGGAACTCTAATTCCCAAGCAATGAAGGAATCAAGCGCTCCGTAAACTTCTTCTTTAACATTTGACAATTCTTTTATCTGCAGATAATAATATTGATCATCTCAATAAGAGCAATGAGAAGGTAACGTTTCAACAACATATCCATTAACAATTTATATAAATCTTTAACCACAGACAAAAACATTCAGAAGAGATTGATGAGAGTGTCAGAAGAGAGCATTACGCAAGCAATCATTTTGGCAGCTTTGGAGATACTTCCAATTCGCTTCCTTGTTTTCCATACTCGAGGAGATCGAGGTCTTGGACCTCTGGCCGCACAAACCTGAAGATGATTCAATTTAAACAATAAGGGAACTGATAAAAAGGTTTGATAAAGAAGCGTAAGAACATAACTCATAGAAAAAAACTACAAACCACAACACTGTTAGGCCGTCTGGAGAAGAGCTTAGTTGATTCCTTTGTTTGAGGAAGATAAGGTAATGAATATCTCAAGCAAAGCATCCTGAGTAATCAATCAGAAAAATCTTAAAGCTTTTTCCTTTTCAGCTCACAGTTCATAAACACTACATTTAAACCAGAAGATTCCATGAAATGAAAGAAATTACCCACAAGAATCAAAAGTTGTATAAAGCTAAAATTGGCTACGTTTTTCTCGGGAATCGAAATACGTAGTGGTTCAACTTACCTGTGGATTCTTAGCAGTTAGGTAAAAGGTAAGATGATGATGATGATTCTTCTTCTTCTTCTTCTTCTTCTTCTTCTGTCCTCCCAAGTTCCCCTCTAATGTCTGATTCTCATCCAAACGTACGAAACGCTGCATTTTGGAATAATAAACAAGGCCCATTAATCCGAAATTAGGCCCATTAATATGAAAATTTTGACCCGTCTTCATAACTTGGTTGATTCATTTCTGTCTGTCTCTCTTTCCCCATTTCAGTGATTCTGAGGTCCGGAGCTCGAATCCTGTCTCTCAGCTGATAGTGATAGATACCCCAATCAAGGTAAATTTAATTCTTCGTTCTCCGATAAGGTTTTGTTTTATCTTGAGTTTATGCTATTGAAATCATGCGGGTCTCCTCCTGTCTTGTTAAATTGATCTTCTTCTAACTCATGAGGCTGATTGAGATCCGAAATTTCAGATTAAGAAAAATAATGACTTGTGAAGATAAACCATAGTCTTGGCTTCAAAACTTCTAGTCTCTTTGCTCCTTCAAAATTGGGGTTTTGCTCGGTTTCCTTGTGGGCTTTTAGCAGAGAAGTGAAATATCTGATTTTTACCATTACAAACGTTTTTCTATTTTGCGTACAGAAGAAGTAAAAGATGCATCCTCCACTTACACCACATAGACATCCAATGTGCCTCGAGGTGAGTTTTTTTGGCATTTGTTCTCACTTTCAATCCTACTTTTAAACGCCTGCTTCTTAGATTTATGAATCGTGTTCGTTTGTAATTTGTTTCCTATGTTAGTTTTTACCTCTACGTGATTGGGTGTCTTTTGAGTATATCCTAGTTTGATTATTGTATTAGACAGCTGTATGCAATACAGATGAGAGATTTGATGAATATATGTAATGTAGGTGATCAGTGATAACTCGTATCTGTAGCAATCTCTAGCTTTAAAATTTTGTAGAGTCAAGCTACATAACTGCGTTTGACAAAGACCTAACCTTTTGCCATTTTTATAAATAAATAAATCATTTTGATCTCTCTTCTTCTTCTTCTTCTTACTAATTCTTCTGTATGTCACATGTTTGCCAGATAATTGAGGAATTTCAAAAGTGCCATTTGGATCATCCGATTGGAAAATTCTTTGGAGAATGTACAGAGCTCAAAGTAAAGCTTGATCGATGTTTCCGCCAAGAGGTAATGAGCTCAAAGTTTACCTTTTATTTTTGTTATATTATGTTGTGTCTTAGAGATATATTACAATATTTTTGCAGAAAGCTGTGAAGCGGAAGGTTAATTTTGAACAAAGCAAGAAGCTTCAAGAAAGACTGAAAGCTATAAGGAAAGAAGAAACTGCAGAGACTTGAGCACTGTTGGATACTAATCCGATTAAAAACATATGTTTATTTCAAAAAAAAACACGTTTCTCAATTGATACAGGAAGAAGAGTTCTATACATCTTTGTCTCGTAAATGAGTGAAAAGAACATTGGATTGTAAGGCTAATTAGCTTGGTCTGCAACAAATATGTTTTTACAGATTTATGGATTACAAGTAGCTAGCTACAAAACTTCATTTAGCTGTGGGCCTTGTGGCTGTAAACTAGATTAGCATTCGACTTCCAAAGTTCCCTAACATTGGGCCTGTTTAAAAACTCTTACTTCTCAATCTTGTCTTTGATCTCCATGACCGTCTCAGAGACTATTGACTCTGGTATAAGTTTGTAACCTTTTTATTTATTTGTTGAAAAAGAAATAGAGATAAAACTATCCTGAAGAACTGAGATCAATGAAAATATAATGCAAAACCAAAATGTAAGAAGCTGTGCTCTGAAATCTTTTGGGTATCAGTAAAAGGTTCAAACAAACAAGAAAAAAGAAACATGTGTGTATCAAGTAAATTATATAAATACAAACAATCGCTCATAAAATGTTTCAGACCATAAGGTTTTTCTGTAATCAAAATTATGCTTTGATTAGTAGTATTGAAACAGAGGCGATAAAGGGTCAACGTCGAGAGGGAAGATCATAATAATAATGAACATCATTAATGTATAGAGAACATTAGTATTCAGTTTCTGGTATATTATTGAGGCAAAATCAGATCATCAGTTTGTTAGTTTTTTGTTACATTTGTGTTAGTGGCACGTGGTTTCCAACATTTCAGAGAACTTTCTACTAGAAACTAACCATTTTACTGATCAATTTATTTCACAAGTTCCAAGAATAATGTTTATATATATATATATATATATAAATAGAATAAAAACAACAACAAAATGTATCATTGTTTGATGCAAATATTGCGATTCCAGAAAACTCTGGGGGGAAGAAGTTGCATGTGATTAAGGAAGTCACCACGTATGAGCCGACAAAGTTTCAGGGTAACGGTTATTTTGTTCGATCGGATTCTATTCATCACATGTTTTTTTTTTCTTTTCTATTCTTATTGTCTATCATTTGTTGGATCAATTCTAGACCAGAACCACCTCCATATTCTCATTCTCACTTGGGTCATCAATGTATTACAAATTAGATTAAATTTAACCAAGGAGTGAAATTTTAATGGGTTTTTTTTTTTGTATTATAGATGTCTAAACAAACCAAAACTCACATGTTCTTGCTTTTTTTACCAAAAAATATTCACGCTTTGAACTCAACTCACCTCATCATAGAACGGATATGAGCCAAAAATATTAAATAATTGGTAAAAGCCTATAAATGATTGCTTATAAGTTTTTTTTTTGATAAACATGATTGCTTATAAGTTAGAACTCTTATAGGTTTCACTTGTGGATTATTGGTGTATATAAGCCTATAAATGATTGCTTTCATTTTAAAAATAAAAATAAAAATAAATATATATATATATATATAATTAAGAAAACATATATTATCATGCATGTGGTAATTTAAATAATTTCTATGAATGAAATTATAACATTTTAATAATAGTTAGATATAGTATATATTTTTTGTAAATAAATTGTCAATTTAATTTTTTTTTCTTTTAATATTTATGATTTTTAAGGTCAATGAGACCACTTGCATTGATAGTGTCCAATATTCATAAGTTTAGCAGGCCGATCCGGTGCAAGTCAAAAGAATTTTATAAAGGGTGGACACAAATTTCGACACGACGACACCTTAGTTCAAATGATTGATTTGAAGTTAGAGGTCGTACCTTTACTGTATTTTTTTTTGTTTTCTTTGTGTTCTTTAGGATTTAATTGAAATTGCCTGCAAATATCGTAATTTCTATGGACAAAAATCCATGACTTTTCTTTCTTGATACTTCATGCTCGAACTTTAATGAGAAAAAAACAAAAAAATACTTTAATGAGAAACGTTTTTTCATTGAACGATAATCACTAGACATTAACTCTTCACGTCTCCACCCCTGAATTCTGAAGATACCAAGAGTTTACAACCTAAACACCAAATTGCTATCTCGCAGATTTTCGGATAACAAGTTATGCGTTTCAAAAATGTCCATATCCTAACAAAAAAAAGGTTATATGTTTCATAATGTCATGGTGTTAATGATCACATTCACTCAAGAGCGGCACAATAAATTTAGAGTCCTTATACCAACAATAAAAATTTAGCTTTTTTTATATAATTTTAACTCTAAATCTTTTTAATTTGAGTCTTAAAAATATCCAACAATTTTGGACTCTGAACATTTGCACTTGTCCATCAACGCCTATGCACTCACTACAATTGCGAATTGTTTTACGATCATAATAAGTTACTTTTATTCTTTTTGTTAAGGGAGGAACTTTTATTCATAAGAGAAAACAAACAAAAAATGGAAATTATTTATTAAAAAAAAAAGGAATAGTGAGAAGAGCCTCAAGAACAAGAACAATCTCAGATTCATGTTTTAAATGGATATTTCGTGTCGCCTACGTGTGCGGCCAAGATATTAATTTGTTCTTATTTATTAATTAATGAATCACATATATAAGAGCATGATTATTGGGGGGGGTGTTTTAACATGGAGTTCTTAAAAAATAAAAAATTAATTAATAAATGATGTTGAATAGTGTAAGAACCTTGTAGATGAGGTTCTTAAATAAGAGATTTAGTAATTCTATCAATGAATAGTTAAGAACTCTAACTAAATTTTTAATATTTTTAATGTTGTAATAGTATAATAATCCTTCCTAAGAAACTCTTAAGAAACCCAATAATCATACTCTAAGAATGTAGTGCATGTGACTTTTCCAATCTGTGTATATTAATGAACCAAGTAGCCTCCTTATGCCCAAGGCACGTTTCCGATGTATGTGGGTCTCTCCTTATTTCTTTTCATTTTTTTTATTCACACCGATTTGCCAAATTGATCCAAGACTAACTGCAGCCTAAAATTTTGAAGTCCGTCGACAAAATTTCAGGATTGATGTCCAAATAAGTTGTTTGCACAACTGGAATTTGAACTCGTGAAATACAAATTTTTTACAACCAGACTCTTGAAAGTGCTAGCCAAATATACGTCAAACTATTGAGGGTTATCTTTTCATAATTTCATTATTGATTATATGAAAATGTGTTTTTGTTTTCCTTGTTTTCTTGTAATGGGATAGATCCTAAACCAAAATCCTAACTAATTTCCCATGTTTTTTAAAAGTTAGATAATCATGCCACTTCAGACGTTTATAATAGTAAAAAAAGAACCAAAACTCAATGTCTAATCCTCAACCACTCGAACAATACTACTAGCCTTGCTATCTTGTTTACTTGTATATTTTATGAACATTTTTGTTGTATTGTAAGTAATACCCGTCGTTATAGAAAATAATTTGGATATAATGTATGATCTACCGTTATAAGTTAAAAAACATTATATCACCATTTTGCCAATTTTAAGTGTTTGACATCTAAACAAACCTTAAGAATATAAGATATTTGTTTGTAAAATATGATGTTATGTAACCAATAACCAAAAACTTGATTTTATTACTTTCTTATATAGATGGCATTGATCTTAAACAATCCTTAAGTTAACAAAAACATGTCTTTCTAATACAAATAACCAAATTAAAAAATTAAATTAAACATAGTTGCACAATATAGTTATACTTTCGTGGTTTAACCTTTAATTAGTTATACCATACTTAAAAACTCAATTTGTAGTTATATTTATGACATTAGATTAATAAAATACCTAGGATCGGACAAAAATACCTAGGATCCAATAAAAAGTACCATAAACCCTAAACTCACTACATAACATAGTTGTATTTTGGTGTTTTAATCTTTAATTAGTTGTAACATACTTAAAACCTCAAATTTTTAGTAGTAATTATGACACTAGATTAATAAAGTGAATTTACTATAGTTTCATAAAAAAAATAAGTCAAAAGACATTATTCCACCATTTTGCCTATTTCAAGTGTTTGACATCTAAACAAACTTTAAAAGTATAATACATTTGTTGATGAAATATGATGTTATGTAACCAATAACAAAACAAATAGTTGTTTTTTACTTTCTTATATAGATGGCATTGATCTTAAACAATCTTTAAGTTAACAAAAACATGTATTTCTAATACAAATAACCAAACTTAAAATCAAATTAAACATAGTTGCACAAAAAAATAAAAATTTTTTTTTTTTTTTTTTTTTTTTAAAAAAAAAAAAAAAAAAAAATTTTTTTTTAGTTATATTTATGACATTAGATTAATAAAATGCATTTACTATAGTTTCATAAACACAGTGTTAAAAGACATTTTGCACCATTTTGGTAATTTCAAGGGTTTCACATCTAAACAAACCTTAAGAATATAAGATGTTTGTTTGTAAAATATGATGTTATGTAACCAATAACCAAAAACTTAATTTTTGTAATTTTTGATGGATCCTAAACGAATACAAATTAACACGACATGTCTTTCTATTACAAAGAACGAAACTAAAAATCAAATTAAACATAGTTACACCACTTAGTTTTACCTAGTTTTATATTGACAGAAATAAACACAAACTAGTCTTTTTATTACAAATAACCAAACCATATAGCCACAACAATCTAAACTATATTTTCCTCTTTTTTTTTTTTTTTTTTTTTTCTCTTTTTTTTTTTTTTTTTTTTTTTTTTTTTATATAAAAAAAAAAAAAAATTTAACTGTTCATTTTGTGTGAAATTTACCAGAAGTGTAGGTCTTACGCTTATTGTGACCCGAACACGCTTGAACCACGTAACACCTGCCGAGGGGTTGAAGTTAATTTTGATTGTAAAGCTGAAGAAGATGAAACTGCCAGTTACCGTGGCAGCTATTGTGGACTGGATAATGTAAATAGGTAACCTTCCGCCCGCATTAGTCAATGGGTCATGGGTTACCCGCCAAAAATGAAAAAAAAAACAAAACCATTTAAAAACTACTGACTTCTGCTTGAAAATGTTTAAAGTGGCAACAAAAGTTACAAAACATAAGTTAGAAGTCATACAACAAAGCATAAGATAAACATAAGGTTATCTATACATGTCAAACTCTCTGATTCCAACACTAATCATCTCCAAACTCTCTGATTCCAACACTAAGTATTGCTTACGAAGTTGTAGACTCTACCGAAGGCAAGTTATCATCTTCACCATGGACTTCACCACTCTCAGATTCTGTCAAAAAAAACTTTAAAATCAGAACAACTATAACTATTAAATTATAACTGAAATATCAACAAAGCATTCTAACTTACCATCATATGGTTCAAAACCTCGAAGCCAGTTACGAGCACATATCAAAGCTTGCACATTACGTGGGAGAAGATAGCTTCTATACTTATTTAAAACCCGTGATCCAATGCTAAAGGAAGACTCATATGCAATTGTTGTGATCGGTATGCTCAGGAGATCACAAGCCATCATAGATAATTCACCAAAGCGATGGGAGTTGTCTTTCCAATAATCAAGAACATTTAAGCTTGCAAACATCTCCACGTCGATTGGTGGTTCATCCAAGTACAAATCCAACACAGATTTGCCGCTAGCAGACACATTCTTTTTGCGGAAGTTATTAAAATCCTACATCGATGCGAACATGCCATGTGTAAGATCTTTTAAACAAAACTAAATAACTTAGTAACTATAGATACACTTACATTATAATTGATGGAAGTTTTCCCATGAGACTGAGAATCACCAACTCCAGCCACTGCTTCTTGTAAGTTTTCCACAGATTGAGAGCTTTGGGCTATTGGCTTTGAATAAGCTTTAAAAAGTTGATTCAGTTTATCTTTCACATTATCCACCTTTTGTTGACTCGTACTCGGATCCAAATTTGTGAAACAAAACTCAAGTAGTGATAACTTAAACCTAGGATCACAAATAGCCGCCATAGCAAGGATCTCACTATAATCATG
>CM051388.1:8811532-8836532 GCA_028015245.1 Cardamine occulta | reverse complement strand
CCAATACTTGTCAAATTTGGCTTTCATAGCAGCCACCATCTCAAAGATAACATGTTCTCCATTATCCTCATATGCTCTCAGCCAATACTCAATCTTGTACACTTGCATAAAATATAAATTTGAGGTAGGATAAGTAGAACCTGAAATCAAGTTGGTAATCTCATCAAAAGGTTGCAGCAGCTCACATATTTGTATTCCTATATCCCACTCAGCTCTTGTGGGAAGAAACTTGTAGATTGGATCAATGCCTTGATAACTATCAAATGCAAAACGATATTTGATAGCTCTATCAAGCATCTTAAACGTAGAATTCCAGCGTGTAGACACATCCAATGTCAAACCAGCCCTAAGATTAATCCCAACAGAATCCACACAACTTGCAAACAATTTACCATGAGACTCTGAAGCTTGAACATACTTGATACTGTCTCTGATTTTTCCTAAAGCATCACCCATTACCTTTAAACCCTCTTGGACAATCAGATTCAGAATGTGGGCAGAGCATCTTACATGGAAGAACTGTCCACCACACAGCAAATCGTTCTGTATTAACAACTGCTTCTTCAGTATGTTTTGCATGCTATCATTATTGCTCGCATTATCTAAGGTCAGGGAAAATACTTTCCTCTCAATCCCCCACTCTTTCCACACCTCTAGGATCTTCATAGCTAAATCGATTCCAGTATGTGGAGGAGGCAAAGATATAAAGGACAAAATTTTATTCCTTAACTTCCAATGCCTATCTACATAGTGGACTGTTAAACAGATATACCCCTCCACAGTTATAGCAGACCAAATATCAGATGTAAATGCTATTCTACCATGAATTTCTGACAGCTCTACCTTTAACTTTGCCTTTTCATTCTCATAAAACTTAAAAACATCACCTGCAGCTGTATTTCTACTAATGAACTTGACATCAGCATTCAAGTACTTCCATATCAGCCTAACTCTATCATATTCAACATATGAGAAGGGCAGATCATGCTCAATTATGCATTTAGCTACCATTTCACGAAAAACACCCTGATCAATCTTTCTAGCTTGTATTTTCCCCTCTAAATTAACAAGCATTGCACCTACATCACCATCTCTAGACTTTTTGCTGCACACTAGTGAATGCCGGTTAAAGTTAGATGTACCTTGCTTGTGTGATTCATAAGCATAGTCTTTTGAGCAATGATTGCACTTAGCTCTGAGTTCAGAGACACCCTCACTACTGACTTTGGTGATCACAGTGAAATTATCCCACGCAGATGAGTGCCTTTGCCTCTTGGCCTTAGATTCCATAGGTAAACTTGACCCCTCACTTGCAGCAGTCCGCTGCTTTGGCATATTCCCACAATCAGCTAGAATTTGCTTCTCAGATTCCATATCTACAATCTGTTAAGAGAAAATATACGAAAGGATAATTAAAAAAAGAGATCAATCACTAAAAAGAAAAAAACTGAGAGGCAAGCTAAAGAAAAAATCAGACTGAAAGAACCAAAAATCAACTCGTGAATTCAAAATTAAACTCTACCAAGCCATGATAAACCATTCCTCTAACAACCAATTGAGCATTTTATTTGGCGAAATTAAATTACCTTTCAACAATGCGTAATCAAATTGTGAGAAACTTATGATAGTTCTGTGCTAAACACTTGTCAGCTTCGAAGGATAGAAAAAAATATTCTGATCTAAACACTAAGACCAAATCGAATCAAACAATCTAGCTATTCAAATTCCATGGAAATCTCAATGTTGCAGCAAAATGAAATCTGAGGAGGAAACAAATAGGGATTCAAAAACAATTAAGCTACGAACAAGAGAGAATCGAATAGAACCTGAAGGAGAAGTGCCGGATCGCAGTGACTGTGACGAAGGACAGGCGTCGTCGGCAGACGAGAGAAACCGCCGAGATTTTGTTCGCCCTTTTTATGAGGTTAGCGTTGGTTGTATTTGATAGAGACAAGGGCGGTGAGAATGGTTTGGGTATATAATCTTCTAAAGGAGGTGGATCGAATCTGGACCGTTGGTTAAGAGAGACGCCTTAGATCTCGGAAGCCGTCAAATTCAAATACTAAAGAGCTTCCAAAACTCAGAATCAGAATCCCGTCGGGAAAATTAATAGAGAAGAACTGGTAGAGACTAGAGATAACCGACCTTAGCTTTTTGACACAAGAAGTTGGGCAAGGAACTCGACAACTGCAAAACAAAGTAACATCAATCGGAGATTCAAGTTTTCTCGATGCAGAGAGAGAGAAGAAACGGAGCGGAGGCGCAGAGTCTGCGATGGTTGCGACCGTAAAAGAGAAAGAGATCTAATATACCCTTAACCCTAAAAGAAGACTTAAAACGACACACACTTCCTTAAAACAACACACAGTTTTACTTTTATAAAACCTCAAAATGGCACAACTTCAAATATTAGCGGGTATCCGCATGACCCGCAAATAAAAATAACGTGACCCGCACCCGCCCCGCAACATATACACACACACCCGCATGACCCGCTAAATTTAAAATCCAGAATTGTTTGACCCGCACCCGCCCCGCAGCGGGTCTAACGGGGCGGGACCCGCGGATAATGATTCAAACTGACAGAGCTAATTGTAATTGTACGGCTGCAAAGAGTGCAGATATCCGTGGGAGGGGTTGTGTGATTTGGACGGTAGAGCTTGAGGATTTGCGGAATTATGCTGCTGATGGTCAAGATCTTTATGTCAAAGTGGCTGCTATTGATCTTGCTTAGCTCCCTCTTCTAAAATTTGACAACGGATCAAACTTTTTGAAATTTTAAACTATTTGGATCAGGATCTGTGAGTTTTGCTAATTCACTTGTCGCCCAAAGTTGAATTAAAAAATAATGGTTGCTAAAAACATTGTTAGAAACGCCTTGAATGTTACTAGATTCTAGAGTGAATTTTGATTTTAGTATTTTTTTAATCCCATTTTTATCCAATCAATTTTTTTAAGAAGTAGTTTCTTACTTTCTTGTAGTTTTCAACAATTTTAAAGAAAAAAACAAATTCTCAATAATTTGGGTTTCTAGTAGTTATGTTATGTTATGATATTTTATGTTGATTTACATTTTATCGTTGCTGCTCGAACAAAGTAATTTGTTTTTGTCTTTTCATGTTTTTTACCCAAAAAGATTTGGGTGAACGTGGTGTCTCTACAAAAAATAGATCATTTTGCATCGCTTATTTTATATATTTATATTACTTATAAGTGATACAAAAACATTTTACTTCACTTAATTAAATGATTTTGATTGTGGTGATGCAAATAATTTACATCGTTTTGTTAAGAACTTATGCAATTGTACATAATATTTGCGTCGATTATTGTAACTGATATTAATTTGTGTCAATTGCAAAAAAGATGTTATATTTTACATCATTTTATATAAGTGATTTTAATAGTTATATCATTTATATTAACCGATTTAATAATTATATCATTTAAAATAACTGTTTTAAAATATTATAATCACTTTTACATAATTGATGTTATATTTATGTCAATTTTATAAATGATTCTAAAATATTAAACTGATGTTTAGCATATTTTATTTTATTTAAATATTTATGTCGGTTTCTTTACCGATTTATTATAAAACTTGGGTCCAATAAATCGAATGAACCTAAGTAGTTTTAATTTTTAATAAATAATTAGTAGTGAAATATGCAGTATTTATAACTGTAATTATCAAGACCTCCTTCCCTCATCGAAGTGAGGGATATTTGAAGTTTTGTCATGTTTTTAGTTTTATATCATTTTAGAAGTGATACTACCAAAATTAATAGATACATCAATTATCTAAGTTTATATTTTATATCAGTTTTGTTAAAGTGATACAAACTAATAAAAATTAAATCACTTTTATTGAATTGATGTCAAATTAGTTAATTACAACATCAATTAATATAATGGATGTTAACCTATAAATATTTATGTCATTTATAAATAAGTAATTTAAAAATATATTACTTAGTTTTGTGATACAATTTAAGTGATACAATCCATCACTTTTTGTAGTGTGTATATACACAGACGACTAGTCAATTCAATTGATGGCTTTAGTTTTTCATTAATTAGTTCTCTCACATCAAATCAATTTTTGGACGAAAATGCATTTATCACAATGTTAACGGATAAGTATTTATTTAATTATAAAAAAATTTAGACTGTTATCGGTTATAATTATAACGGTAATTATTGTGTTAATATGATAAAATACATAATATCATGTAACATATATGGATTAAGATCTAAATTATTATTTATCGTGAGAGAAAATATGTTATGAACATAGTACTGTATTTATCCAATGAATGATGGATAAATTTTTGTCGGTAATGTATATGTTAACATGGTAACTATGTTTATAGTATATTATAATATACATTATGTTAACATATACATTACCGATATAACTTTATTCATCATTCATCGGATAAATACACTACTATGTTCATAACATATTTTATGTCATGATAAATAATAACTTATATGTTAATCTATATATGTTAGATGATATTATATTTTTTATCATGTTAAAAAAACTATTACAGTTTAAACTATAGATGATAGTTTAAATACTTTTTAGAGTTAAACAAATACTTATCTGTTAATATTTTGATAAGGGCGTTTGCGTCCGAAAATTGATTTGCTGTAAGAGAACTAATTAATGAAAAACCGATGCTACCAATTGAATTCTCTAGTCGTTCATAGCTAGTCTTTATAATTTTCCAAAAGATTTCTCCTCTTTTATCAAAATAACATAGAAACAAAATAAATATTATTTTATTATTCAAATTACCCCACTCTCATGTTTCTCATTTCCTGTTATTAACTCAGAATTACTCTACAAATATTACTCTAGTTTAAACTTAAATTTGTACTATCTTCCTTTGGTGGTGATTTGATTGAGTAACTGGCCATTGAACGATATGTGACAAGAAACGCACAATGGGAAGATTCCATTTATTGACATTACCAGTGCTAAAAAAAATTTCATTTTTAAGGACGTGGAGTGATATCTTGACCAACCTTAAGTCTGATTAATGGATATGTAATTTAATATCAAAATCAAATTGTGGGTTAAGCCGACAATTTTTTTGTATTTGACAAAAAATCCTGGGTTATTAATTAATTAGAAAAAATACACCAATCTGTTTTTTTTTATATCAGCAAACTTAATTAATTTGGATAAAAGGTTTAGCCTACATCAGCTGCTAAGTCTCGCAAAGTTTTCTTAGCTAGAGCATCCGCCATCACATATAAATCAATATAGTTGAAACCACTACATTTTGATTAGAAATTGATGTTAAGAAAATGCTTTTCTTATCAAAAAAAAAATGTTAAGAAAATGCTTTTACTTGTTCATTTGGTTCTTGTTCCTCCAAGTCTATTCATCCTAGTCCTCAATATCACAGCATATATAATATCATAATAAATATGTTAAATACCAAAATATATTTTATTTACAATCATAATAAATAGGACGTTGTGCACATTTTATAAAAAGGTATTTAAATTTTTGCTATATCATTTGTCAATATACTATATAAGTTTATCTCTCTAATTAATAGTTACTAAACTGAAATAACATGGATAAACTTGAAGTTAGTAAAAAACCTGTGTTGACAAAAACCTATATATATTGTGAAACAAAAATAAAGTTATATTATATATGAAAAATTGTTATAAGACAGAAATATGAATTTTATTTAATATATTAAAATTTTATATTTTATATATTGCAAATCAAAAGAAAATTTACATATGCACATATATAATAACTATTGAGTTCGTGATATTGTGTGAATTTCAAATATTATATAAGAATAAATGAAGTACAGGTAACTTTTGCTTTAACATGGTAAATTGGATAAACTCAAACGAATAATATGCGTAGTCGACATTTTTTTCGTAAGCTCGTCTTCTCTCATACGAGACCCAAAATTGATGTCACAATCTGGCTTTAATCACGTTCATAGTAAATTTTGACTTTGTGTGGAGTTAATTCTCCATTGGGTCACAATCTTCCAATTTTCCAAATATATGTTTCTCAACGTTTAAGGATTCTTTTAAATGTAAATCCATATTTTGGTGAAAATTGGAACTTGTTATCAATCCGAATTCTTTTAAATGTAAACCCTTTTATGTCACTCTTGTTTCATAATCTGTATTCTATTTCAAAAGACATACGAAATTATGAATCATAGACCTGTTCAAAAATTAGGTAGAAAATGCTTAACCGCCATATATATTTTATAAAAATAATCAATTTTTAATATTATATTGAAATAGTGAAATAATATTTAAAATATATTCATGCAATGATGTTTTCATAGTTTAATATCCAGGTCCAGCTGACGTTAATATTATACATGGGAACATGGTTATTTTTGTTACATATTATTTTTTAACAAATTTGATTTTTCTGCGCCGGAAAAATATGCGTGGAATCATTCGTTTTTAGATATCTATTTGGAATGATATTTTTTTAGATGAGTGATGAAAACTTGAGCTACCATGCAAATAAACTTTAATGTAAAAAGTGGTAGAGCCGACACGCGAGATTCTATGAGCTACCATTATCATTGCGACGATTGGACTGGTGTATCAATTTAGATTTCCGACAACTCATTTTCCTTCAACTACATTCATATATAAATTTTACAAAAAAAATTACTGGAAAAAGTAGTTGCAAAGTCAGCATTTTTTGGTATTTGAAATTATAGATTAATTTCTACTACATAATAAAAGTATTGTTGCCTTTTTTAAAAAAATAAACCATTGTTGCATTTCTTGCATCATTTGATGTGGAAATAGAATATTCATGCAGCCGTCGTCGAGGTTTGCATTTCGTATAAATTTCCTTTTTGATAAATTGTGGGAATTCCAGCTATTTGACTTATAATTTTTCTTGATATCCGGAATAAATCTAAGTTCATTTCGATTTAAAAATGCATTTCCATCCCAAATATAAATTCATACAATTTATTTATGCTCTGTTTACCGTGTTATATTGTTATCTCACAGACGAGTCATGTTTCACAGCCTAATACATAACTCGGGGAGTTTTGAAAATACAAGGACCACTTTTCATAAGAAATAATTTGTTTGATAATCCAAAAATTTCGGATCTAAATGTAAATTAATTTCTAAGATTTATGAAACATTAAAATCATAGTAAGAGACTCGAATTCTAAGTTTCAAACTTAAGAATTAATTTTAACCACTAAACTACCATAAATTGGTTTATTAGATAGCAGGTTTTACCGTTTTACAATTTAACGGTTGGTATTATTTAAAAAAAAAACGGTCGGTGTTTGTTACTTCCGAAAATATATAAGTTAAATTGTTACGATATATATCATGTTAGTATTTGGATCGTGTTATATAGTAGTTTATGTTAATATCTTCGTGATATGTATATATATATATATATACACTTGCTTTTGTTAAAACTATGTAAGTGTTTATCTAACATCATATTTATTTCAGAGATGTTCTCTATCATCGGTTTGATTTTTTTATTTATGAAATACCCACTTTTACATCATTTGTAGGTAAGTTTAGTTGTTTATTTTTTTATTTTCCGTAGTTTTTTTTTATTATCTTTAAAAGTTAATTATAATTTTTTATAGACGCAAACATATATTGTCATTTCAATATTTTGTTAAAACTTCGATTGCTACATATAAAATGGTTTTCTCTCTAATATATATTATGTGAACTATACTAATGACTAGAGGTTACCACGAAAACATTATAGAACAAACAATTCTATACTAAGCAGTCTAGTAGTTTCATCATAGAAGTTTTTTTTTTAGCTTCATCATAGAAGTTGATACTAATAAAATGGATGTGTTAGACAAATTGATTGCGATCATTTTTCATCTATGAATAAGTGTATCTAATAATAACATATTGTTCTGACCAAAACAAAGTAGTTCATATCAAAGGGTTGGTGGTCTAGTAGTAGTACTAAGAAGTTTAATTCTCTTGTGCCTCAGGTTTAATTTTTTTTTAAATAGAAAGATATTTTTTAAATAGGAATAAACTAAAAGTTGGATCCATATATCGAAGACGATTATGGGCCAAAGATCCGGAACTAGCGCAGTTATTAAAAAAAACAAAGAAGTTCATATTGATATATTCGTATAATGATGGTAATTATAACAACTTTGAATCAAAAACAAAAATTATATACAAGTTTTGCCTTTGTTCCAGCTTGAATTATTATTATTTTCATCTAAATAAATGAAATATAAATTCAGAGAAAAATATTTTTTATTATCAGAGAAAAGAGGAAAATAAAATTTAAAACATTACATTACATTTAGAAACATTACATTAGAGATTAGAGCACAAAACATCACATTATTAATTGGAGGCCCACTTGAGAAGTCGCGTGATCGAAGCCGAGTGGCCCACCATTGACTCTATAACTGAGTTGTCAATTAAAAATAGTTTTAAGTTGTCTTTTAAAATTTTGGGTAATTGCTTGACATCACTATGTTAGAAAATCACTATAGCATTTGCATTAAAAATGTGGTAACTAACAATGTAAAAATAAACTATCAACTTTAGCAATTATTTTAACATATAACTAAAAGAATCGTCTAGTTCATTCAAACAAGTTTATTCGTTTACAAACAAGTGTAAGGTTGCAAATGGTTACACTTTTAAAAGAAAAATTTCAGAGAAAACAAATAGAATCCTTTCAAATTTTACCATTTGTGTTGAAAATAGAAAATGAATTGCCTATCTCATTCAACGTCAGTTAAATGAACAAAAAAGGAGAGATATAAGGAAGATTTTCATCCACTAAACAAAAAGATAAAAGTAGAAAAAACTACTATATTTCTATGAATTTCCAATTAATTTTTATTTATCTCATTTATTTTAGGGATAACATTACACTCTAAGTTTATTCATAATCACAAAAGTAAAATGTCTTATATTCGCGGAGGGGAGGGCTAATTTTCCCGTTGTCCGTCCAACCGGCTGGACCAATAGAATAACATTCCCCAAAAACAAGACTTATGGTCACTTCGAGGACATTCCGAATGACGAGGCATAGTTTGAGCCATTATGGTAAATGGTAATACATTTAATATAGTACGTCTACGACGTTTTTGAGATTAAGAAACCATCACATCAAAGACAAATGGGCTGCATAAGCCGATCCAGGTATTTTTACCACCACCGAAAATGTACAACACTTAGTTTCTTAGACCATATGGTTAGGATATTCCTATCCAACAACAGTAATTTGGTCTCTAACCCGGATCAGAAAGCATTTATATTAATACTTCTCCCACCATTTCAAGTAAAGGAGCCGGGGACTAAACGAATCCGGAGCCTAAGAGAGAAAAGCTAAGTCCACACTTGCCAGTCACACCACTTCTTCTTCTTTTTTTCTCAGTCACACCACTTCCATTCTGAGGAAGGTGAGCAATTCGCTATCTACTCGTTAGATTCTCCCCTTCCTCATCTCCAATCATTTGTGATCATCATCACCCTTGTATAGAAAGCTCTCTCACTTCATTTATATGTCGTTGATGTATTAGTCTAGCAAAAAAAGAAGATCCATTTTGTTTAGAAAATTTAACATTTTGATGTATATACGTTTTATATCATTAATTAATATATTAACTTTTAGTAGCAAAATTTAATGTTGTTAATGTATACGTTTAATTAGCAAATTGTTGTCTCGATCAAGTTTCATGGATCCCAACTCAAAATTAATTTAAAATAAGTGGATTAATTTATGTTCTTTATATATTACTATGTAACTTTTAACTTTTGATTTGAAATCCTATCACGTATCTTCGAAATCTCTTATCATCATATCTTAAACTGAAATCTACTTTAAAATCAGTAATATAAACTCTAGATGGACTGTCCTATTTGGATCTACAAAGTACAAACAAGACTTTAATATCATGTTACATTTTATAAAATTTCAAGTCAAAAACCAATTGGTACAGAAAAAATACTAATATATCTATTATATATTTTAGTTCCCTTCTAACTTAAGAAGTGAAATCATCATGATATTTTAGCAAATCTTTATATAAAACAAGTTTTCTGAAGTTATTGATAGTTTAGATCGTCTTGAAGTTATGTGTACCTCTACACCTAATAGTGTTTGTGACGTAGTTCTATACGCCATATTTTACGTTTCATATAAAGTGCATAAATATATTGTAGGATTAGGATAAGCCTGATGAAAGAACCCACATACACTAGTCAGAACATAATTACAACTGAATATGATATGTTGATTGACTAGCAAAAGTGCCATCCTAGGCTTAGTTTTTCTTGTTTTTGGTCGGCACTTCCAAGTTTTTAAAATCATTACTTTCTTGGATCACTATTTTCTTCACTTTTCCACGTTTCGGATAATAAACAAAAGTGGGGAGAAAAAATAAAAGGAAAAAGCGTCGGTAAACCCCATAAATGGATGCAAGCCGCAAATTGTTCAAAACTTTTTTATTTATAGAAAATATCTCTGCGAAGTTCAAAACCGAGAGACCCGTATATTTCCGCGGATTAGAGGCCAGAATAGATAAATTAGCCCTTTTCCATGTAAATCTTGAATTATGAGGGTTTAGGACAGTACAACCATTTTGATGGATGCTAAAACTTCGTCAGTAGACCAAACCATACTTGGTATTTATATTGTGATTGGAAGATTTCCGATAGAAACTCAAATTCGTTTTTGAAGTCTATAAAAAACATAATATCTTTATTATTGATAATACCCGTGTTAACCACAAGTTGCAATAAATAATATGTATGTTAAACAAGAAAAAAACGAATAGAACAAACGCATGCGGTGGAATAAAATTAGATGATAACTTTACAAAATATTACCGTAACTTATTTGTTAAACATTTTGAGTGACCGATGCTTTTCTATATAACTGTTTTGGTCTGAACAAATAAATTTACATGTGCTGGGAAAAAGTTTCAAAAAGCAAAAAAAAAAAAAAAAAAAAAAAGTGAGGTATATTCAATTTTGTGTCCCAACATTTGGAGCAGATCATGTTGATGTTCCGCAAACGGTATATCTCTTTTACGGTTTTACCTTCTCTCGTGTAGTGAAAACACATTTTTGGGATAAATTAGCAAAGCAATATTTACTTCTTTTTTTTAAGCCAAGTAATATATATGAGAATACTGATGCTCTAACTCTTTGTACGTACTTGTTTTAGTATACTATGGTCGGTGGATCCTGTCTTTATCCGGATGCCGATGCGTTATTGTGTTAATTTAGACCAATAAACTGGATCATTATACTGTATACTATGTAAAAGTTTGAGCAAATTTGTGTGTATTATTAATCAACATAGCTACAAATTTAACATAGTTAAATTTTCAAAAAAAAAAAAAAACATAGTTATACATATTTATACACATAAGAACTATAGGTTAAAATGACCCTAAGATTAAATTCAGAGGGTTTATACTCTATACCAATATTATCAAAAATCGAAAAAGTCTCCAAAGTTAAATGCATTTAGAAACTATACATGATTAAATTACGTTGTCTCGAGTTTGACCAAGCCTCAAATATGAAAAAAAGCCTCAAATATGGAAAGAGAATGGTTACTAAAAGTCTAAAACTAAAAGGGTAAAAATCTCATACTTCCGTTGGGGAAATAATTATTCAGTTTTAATAAATAATCAGCACTCTGAAAACTACATTAAAAACAAAAATAGTTGTGTAACCGTTGCCGTTGACAGTGCATATATAGGATGAGAAAGCAAAGTAATAGGTGTCGTGTTCCTTTTTCTTGGACCCCAAGCTTCTCCTGCTTCCATAAGTTCTATTATTTTACTACAGCTTTTAAACTAATACTTATTAAATAATGCAACACAATGTTTAAAAATGATTTGGTTCCAGCGAAGGAAAAAGTACTGATTAGGTTTCTCATTAATAATTGATTGTACTAAAAATAGTTAAGAAAGATTGTAGATAATAGTAGTAAAAACAGTACAACATAGAAGGAAGTGAAAAACATGAAAAACAAAGGACGGTGTCCAGACAAGCAAATATTCAAACCTTTGGAAATGAAACAACATCATGTTCTCCAAGACAGCCCCAACTTAATTTATTCTAATAATACCAAATTCATTAATCCCCATTATCGTATCTTGTCCACCATATATATATACAAATATGCACATTACCCATATCGTATTTTTCTATAAAAAAAATCTAGAATCAAAAATCTACATCTGATAAAAATATCTGAATCTTCAAAGTTTGATAATTAGTCAACTATCTACATCTGATAAAAATATCTGAATCTTCAAACTACTAATTAGTTTCTACTTTTCCTAACGCAAAATCATACTCAGTTAGACGTTGCAAAAGAATGTAGTTAATATATAAATGACTAGCTGATCATTTAAGAAAAATACTAACCCATAGACCATGACAAGTAATTAACAAGGTCATTAATGGGCGGCAAACAATTTGTTTTCTTTCAAATATTCATTTTTTTGTTATCAACATGGTATACTAAAAATCAAAATGTAACCAAATTGCACTCGCATGTACATATATGCATATTGGTGGGCGTCTATATAAATGTAAGAATTGTGTCTCTCATCACAACACGTATTTTGATAAGCTTCACTTCCCATAATTCTCTCTAACTCTCACTCTTCTTCATAGATCTATTTTAGTGATTCTCATGGATCCACCATTCAACGAACTATACAAAACTCTTTTGTATAATCAGATCACAAACACAGATATTAATATTCCAGAAATTCCCTTTAGCTTCTCTGTAACGGCCGTCGTTGAAGAGGTGGAGCTTCCGGTGATTGACGTCAGCCGTCTGATCGATGGACCCGAGAAGGAGAGAGAGAAATGTGAGGACGAGATTGCGAGAGCTTCGAGGGAGTGGGGATTTTTTCAAGTGATAAACCATGGAATATCAATGGACGTGTTGGAGAAGATGAGACAAGAGCAAATTAGGGTTTTTAGAGAGCCTTTTGACAAGAAAAGTAAGTCGGAGAAATTCTCCGCCGGGAGTTATCGGTGGGGGACGCCGTCAGCCACTTGTCTCCGGCAGCTTTCTTGGTCAGAAGCTTTTCATGTTCCCATGACAGATATGTCTGACAACAAGGACTTCACTACCCTCAGGTACACAAATATTCTTATTATTAGTTTAACTTTTTTTTTTTTACAAATAATTTACTTATTTATTATAATTTAATTTTTAATTCTATGAAATCAGTATACAACTTAACCTTTTTCTTTTACTAAGTTGGATTTCATTTAGCTTCTAATAACACATCAAAACTAGATAGTGCTTCGAGCATTAATTTTCCTCAAGGATTAATGATGTAATTATAATGAAAATCTTAATTAATGCAAGTGTTTGACTATGAGTAACACAATTTGCAAAGCAATTTCATTAACTAGTCAAAGATTATGAACATGGGAGACAAGCGCAGTTTTTTTATTTATATGGCGGTTTTAAAAGCATACTATAATAGAGTATTGTCGACATTTATATTTAATTAATATTTTGAGTACGTACTTTTAAATAAATAAAATTTAATCCTAGAAAATCCAAGTTGTTGGGTATTGGGTCAAAGATTTATTCTCCATCTCTCATGCGTTTCTATGTTTTCCATTTCAATACTATTTTTGAATAAGTCTAATTCTAGATAGCAAGTTGGCATGTGATATACAATGACTTAACTCAACAACTTAAAGAATTTTCAATATAAATAAATTTATAATATTATATCCTTTGAAAATATATAAGAAAAATCTTAACATATTTACTAAATTAAACCCTAGCCTAGCTCTAGTGTTTTTTTTTGTTTTTTTTTGAAAATCCCTAGCTCTAGTGTTGATAATTATTATTTGGTTCTTCGTATTCGAAGGAATCTCGTCAACCTCAAATTCTCTAACATGCTCGCAATGTTTAATTTGGTGAAAAATGGAGTTGTTAAATTTATTCTGAACCCATTTTTATTTTTCTATAAAAAACCTTTTTTTTACTAATCGTTGCCATTTTTTATCGAATAAAATGGGATTCACACCAACTGATTTTGGTCGGTTTTTGTCGGGAGAAATAATCGAAAACCATTAACCAACTCATGGTTCCAAAAAAATAAAATATCAACCAACTTATTAGAAGATATAATTTTTTAACAAAAAAAAGAAGTTATAATTAAGTTGCTTTTATAATTATATAAAACATTACATTCGACATGCGTTTAAATCGGAAAAGTTTCAAATTTTAAACATGTAACTGAAATCAACTTATTGGTACTACGTACATACGTGTTTTGGATTTACAATACATAAAACACTCTTCATTAATAATAAAATCATACTCAAATTAAATGTAAGAGTACTGTATTATAATACATGGCCATTTTAACATTTACAAGTTACAACTGAAACATTCTCGACCAAGGTCTGAATTTTAAAAACATTTTCTTTACTTTTTATTTTTTAAATATGCATAAAAATTAGGACATGGTAGTTTTAAAATAATTTTTCTTTAAAATATCAACTAGATACATTTATTATAAACAAATTAATTGAACATGACCTACATATTTGTTTTGAGACGGTCCGTCTATATGTTTATACACACAGAAACTATAAAAATCTAAAATCTAAAATTATATGAGATAAACCTAATATAAATTAATTAGTGTCTAAATCAATATTTTATATCACTAAACCAAAAATTAACTACCCATTTTACATTTATGATATCTTAGTTAGAACATATTTTTGTCCTAATGGATAATGTTCCTTTTTCCGTAAGAAAAATTACCCACATGCACAAAATTGATTAAAATTTGTAATTTTTAATGGGTTTTCAATTAAGAAAATATGTATCATCTAAAACTGTCTGCTCATAACCTCTAAAAACTTGGTACGATCAGAAACACATAGGACAGACTAGCTAGTATCATACAGATTACAGTACTATATAGAGTATATGCTAAGAAAAGAAGGAAGAGTCACGAGAATACTGTCTGTTTAGCAAAGAGGGATAATGGAAGGGGAAGACGAAGTACTCGAACATGCCAGGCTATATATATAATATATATACACACATACATATATATATTATCTTGTGATCAGTGTGTACGAATGTGTGCTGGAATCTGTACACATTCTTACATGTACTTGTATTTGCATGCATGTGGTTATCTTACACATCTTTATGCATTGTATTTCACCTTGTGTGTGTCTGTGTATATTGTGTGACCACATATACCGTTGCCACCTTTCGTAGTTGGCGTCTCTTGATAAGTCACTATTAGTGGGCATTATTTGACAATAAAATGCAAATGCTTAGCTACTACATGGTAATGATCATTTTGATAAATTTCATTTTAGGAGTAAGAGTACACCATTTTGCTTTACAAAAAATTCAAAATAAACTTTAGTTTCTATTTGTATAGCTCCAAATATACTTTGAAATCGATATATTACAATTACTTTTATTTTTAATTATAGATAAATCTTGAATATTTTATCCATAATTTTCGACTTGAAAAAACAAAACATATAGTTTATCTCTTTATTACAGTCGGTATTATATACTTCTTATGTTCCTTATTAATCATATTTCTAGGAAAAAAATTTGTTTCAAGTTACAATTTCTCTATTTGCAATGTATTTTTATCAGATATTGCTGATGAATTGTAGATTTCAAAAAAAAAATGAAATATTATTGGTTCAAAGTTATAGTAAATTGTTATTCACAAAAAATAATATAACTTTAATTTGTTTTATTAAAATGTGTGAAAATCCTAAAAATAAGATTAATAAATAACATATGGAGTATTAGATTAGCCGGATTGTGGTCTAGCTAGTCTTTCAATAGACGGAATTAATCCAACCAGATAAGTGAATAGAGTTCAGTATTCAAATTCCAAATGATATGCTGTATACATATATAGATGCATATACAATGTATCCAAAAAGAGAAATAATACAGAAGTCTCAAAATTGGAAAAGGATCCCATGTTCCTAACAGATAGGAGATATCTCTATCATATACAGAACCAATGGATCGAACATGTACACGTACCTCTCCTCCCAACCTGATTAACCCATTTCCTTCTCTTCTCGTCTTGTTTTAGTCTCTTGGGACCCTTCTCCATTAATTATAACTCACATGTCTCACAAACTTCCTGCCATTTCCACCGATCCTTACATATGAACTGCGTCCCGTTTTCTCCCCCACCAGAAAACTAATCTCTTTCTTTATATATTTGTTACGGTTTTATATATGTTCACCATTATTTTCATGTAACATACACATCCATTATCCCACATATATACGCTAAGGTTTGAACCAATATAGTTGTGGAATCCACGATTTTCTACCAAATCAAATAATCATATAAACTACGATTTCTATTATACCATTTTGATTAAAACATGAAAAATAATACTTATAAGTTAATGGTTTTTCAAATAATTGTTCCCCGTTTAACGATTATACTATTTCACTTGTCAGAATTTTCACTTTTCTTTTACGATTTGCCATAAAAAGTTGAACTGATTTTACAATGATGAATCTATTATATATTTCACCTTATTAAGTGTAATACGGATCATGTCATAATTTTTCACCTATTGTATCACAGCACAACAATGGAGAAATTTGCTTCGGAATCGGAGGCTCTAGCATATATGTTGGTAGAGATTCTTGCGGAGAAGTTAGGACGAAAATCAAATTTCTTCAAAGAAAATTGTGTGAGAAATACATGTTATCTAAGGATGAACCGTTATCCACCTTGTCCAAAACCATCGGAGGTGTACGGATTAATGCCACACACGGACAGTGATTTCCTCACTATCTTATATCAAGATCAAGTCGGAGGCCTCCAACTCATCAAAGACAATAGATGGATCGCCGTTAAACCTAATCCTATTGCTCTTATTATCAATATTGGTGACTTATTTCAGGTATTTTCAATTCTAAGAGTTCTTCTTTTGTTCAACATTCTAGGAGTTTTAATTAGTCCATTTCTTTGATCACAAGGAAGGCCTAGGTTTTAGTCTGGTTTACCGTTTTTTCGCTTTTGATTTATGACTAAATTTTGATATGTTTTTGTTACAAATATTAAAAAAACAAGTTCCATGAGATTTTTGTTTGATTATGTTTGCGTCTCCATGAAGTAAAAACGAGAAAAACAACAGGGACTTTTTATGTATAACCAAATACCCAGAACTATATTAAAAAAAAAACCCTTTAGCTTATATAGTTTTTGCAGGACATGCAATAAAATTGGAAGTGTTCAATCGATTTTTTAATACGGTTTTGATTTGGTTTGGTAGGACTAAATTGCTCGTATCGCATCCATGTTTAAGGCAATGTATTAAGAATGTTTTTAGATTTTTATTTATTTATCATGTATATCTTTTGTTAGGCATGGAGCAATGGTATATACAGAAGTGTGGAACATCGTGTAATGACGAATCCAACAGTAGAGAGATTTTCAACAGCGTATTTTCTATGTCCATCATACGACGCCGTTATAGAGTGTTCAAGTGATTGTCCTGCTTATAGAAATTTCAGCTTCAGAGAATTCAGACAACAAGTTCAAGAAGATGTTAAGAAGCTTGGTTTTAAAGTTGGTCTCCCGAGGTTCCTTAATCATTTCTATTAATTTATACACCGAAGTTTTTTTTAATTATTTTTGTTTTGATTGTTTCTATAATCTCTGTTTGTTGATTTTTTATATATATCCTATTCTAGATAAACTGATTATCATTTCAATCAAAATCGATTTGAAAACTAATTTTAAAGTTAAACAGGAGCTTGTTAGTTTTTTTTAATAAAACCGTAGCTTATTCGGAAGAAAATGAAGTAAAGGAAAAAACAAACTAAAGTTTAATGATGTCAAAATCCTTCAAATCGGAGTCGTGTTGTAGATCCTTGATTGTAATATAAAACTTAATCCTGATGCTATTAAAAAGACTAATCCGAACAAATACTAAATCCATAATTTAATAATAATAATAATATCCTATTATTATTAAATTAATAATAAAAAAAAATCCTATGAATTTCTTTAACAAAAAAAAAATCCTATGAAAGTATTTGGTCATTTGCATTTGTTTTTATTTACCAAATTTCCCATAAATTTTAGAAGATAATATTAGGCGAAGGGTCACGATAAATACCTAGAATAAAAAATATAAAAATTTATAATAAAGAAATGGCTTTTCTCTCGGCGATGAAGTTGCAGGGACGTCCACCACCGATATCGTCCAATCTCAACCCAAGTTCCAAACCTCCAGGTTCGGATTCTGTTTCCTTAAACGCCTCCGAACCTGGCTCCGAAAGGCCGCCTCGGAAATTCAGCTCGCAGCTGAAAAGCTGGAACAGGGCACGAGCCTTAAGGTCCGGCACGAAGCTGGATCGTACGATTAATAATGAGTCAAACAGCACGACCGCTCCGAGGCGTCCGATCGGAAACTCGAATCGCTCTGATATTTCGACACTAGACAGTGACGTGTCATCAAGTAACGGAGATAACGAGACAGATATGACGGCGGCAAAGTCGATTTACATAGTCTCTGACGGAACTGGATGGACGGCGGAACACGCCGTTAACGCTGCCTTGGGCCAATTCGATTATTGTTTGGTTGACCGTGGCTGTCCCGTTAACACACATCTCTTCTCAGGGGTATTCTCGACTTTCACCTCTCTCAATATATCAGTTTGGTTAACCGTACCAAAATCAATCCGGTTTACAGTTTATTTATCTCCCTTAATTTTAATAACCGAGATTTAAACCGAACAAATCAAATGACATACTGCTAATTCTATCTGTATATATTATTATTTTACTACTAATGTGAATCGGTTCCGTTTTTTACTAAACCGAACCGAAATCAATACAATTTTGTTTAAACCGAAATTGAATCAATCTGTTTGATTGAAGATTGAGGATGGAGAGAAGTTAATGGAGATCATAAAGCAAGCTGCAAGAGAAGGAGCAATGGTAATCTACACATTAGCTGATCCATCAATGGCAGAAGCAGCCATGAGAGCTTGCAAGCTATGGAAAATCCCATCACTAGACATCCTTGGACCAATCACAGACTCAATCTCCTCTCACTTAGGCACTAATCCTTCTGGTCTTCCACGTAGCACCACACACTCATCTCTTAACGAAGACTACTTCAAAATAATCGAAGCAATCGAATTCACAATCAAACACGACGACGGTGCCTTGCCTGAGAATCTTGAAAAAGCTGACATTGTTCTTGTAGGTGTCTCTAGGACAGGGAAGACACCTCTCTCTACTTACTTAGCTCAAAAGGGTTACAAAGTCTCCAACGTACCGATCGTGAACGGTGTATATCTTCCCAAGACTTTGTTTGAGATCGACCCAAGAAAGGTTTTTGGTCTGATGATTAATCCGGTCGTGTTGCAAGGTATAAGGGAGGCAAGAGCCAAGAGTCTTGGACTTGGCTCGAGTTTTAGGAATAAGTATTCTGAGTTGGGTTCTGTTAAGGAAGAGCTTGAGCTTGCCAAGAGAATCTTTGCAGAGAATCCGATATGGCCAGTGATTGGTAAGACTATACTATATGATGAGGAATTTTAATACAGTTTGATAAAATATTAAATTTTTTGAATTGTTTTGTTATGCAGAAGTGACAGAGAGTGCAATAGAGGAAACTGCGGCAGTGGTTTTAAGGCTTTACAACGAGAGACTAAGCAATCGAGCAATGCCTAGCATCTCTAAATCCTACTAATAGTGATACTTTTTGCATGTCATATTATGGGCCAAATCTATAACCCAATACAAATATGTAAAAATGGTAGCCCAATTTGGAGAGAATAATGTGAGTATTTTTTCCACGATACTACCAACAAATATTGAAATAAGCGGATGATGTGATGTGATATGAAACAATCGTATAAGTAGGGTTTTTTTTTCTTCTTTCTACAACTTATGTAATTGTTCAAATAGTCCTAGCTACTTTTCATGTTCCGTCCACTAATTAAACGTGTATATCCTAGAATGGTTTTGAGGTTCTCTCACGGCTTCACGACGTGACAAAGCACTAAATTATATGAATGTTAGTAAGTATGAATAGTAATAGCAACTGAGTTGGCCCAAAAAAAAAAGCAACTGTAACAGTGTAGTTTATAGAAATAAAAAGCAACTATCACAGTTAAAACAACTTGAACAAATATTGTATAGAAAATAGGTAAGCGATTAGAGTATATTTAAATATTTTTTTTCTTTCTAAACCTATGCTTTTTACTACCTCAATTGTGACCAAACAACTGAAATTTTCTACTTCCCCAATCGAATATCCCATTTCATACTATAAATTCCACACCACAACTTGCATAGGAGTTTTGGACTTGTTTGGCAACATTTCAACATCAAACTTTTTGAACCACGTTTCAACTTTGGTTGATAGCAGCAACATTCGAAATGTGTTGTGTAATGTATATAGGCAGGTATTACATGCTGCAATTTAGTCTATGATAGTGAGATGATACTTTATGATTCCATCACTTGAAGATACCTACATATGGTAATAGCTTAGGTGAATAGCATGTGGTGACACTAAATGCTTCACGCTTGTGTATTTTTTTTAAGATGGTCCATATGTTACCAAAGTCTGATTTGTTTAGTTTTTTTCAACACAAATCTTAAGTACCATCCTAGGTATTATATGGACGAGTCTCGAAATGATAAATCTTTTGTGGGGAAATATTAGGTCTCTTAATAATATTTAAAACATATTCCCTTCGTTTCATATTAGTTGTCGTTTTGGATCTTAAAATTCATTTTATATTAGTTGTCATTTTATGTTTTCAATGCATATATTTGAAAAGATTTTCAACTTTGTTCATTTTGTTTTAATGTCATGACCAATGAAATAAAATCAAATAAACATTAATTAGGAATAAAATAGAAAAATCAAATGTTTTCTTAATATGTGTGAAACAATTTAAACGACAACTAATTTGAAACGCATGGAGTATATGATTGGCAAGAAAAAAATCTAAAGCAAAAATCTTCGTCTTTCTCTCAAATTGAAACAATACAATGCAACATATTGAAATGGTAAAATGTTGGAAGACACGGTATTTATAGAAACGCAAATTATAACACGAACGAAGTAAACTCAATTTAATTACACTAATTCAACTTTAACACGACTTAAATTTCTCTATTTGGAAAAAATAAAACCAAACGAAACTAAAAATCCTTCACGACAATTGATATATACACGTAAAGAAATACAAGGAAATCAAAACACATACTGAGATAAATGAAAAAAAAAAAAAAAAAAAGAACAGAAGAGAAGATTCTCTGTCTTTGTCACAATAGTCATAAACTCTTGTCTTAAGCATTCTTTTTCCAATCTTCATATGATCCCGTGTGTGCCCACTTTCCCCTTTCTCTCTCTTTCTGTTTTCATTTTTCATTATAAAAAAATTTGTACAAAAATATTATTTATCACAACCTTACCCTCTTCATTTTTTGTAACGTTCTTCTGATTCATCTCCTCAAATATAGGTCGGTGAGATTGTGCATATTTTATAGCCACAAACTTAGGTCGGCCATATCATATATGTGTATAATATATGCCCTTCAATTGTATTTACTATTAGTCTAGAGACATATCTCCGGGATTAGACTTGATCGAGAGAGTGAATATGATTAACAAGATTGATCCCATACTTGACCTGTCACAATATTTAACATTCCGTCAAAAACAACTTTACTTATTAAGTTGTGATAGATATTCAGATTTTTCAGTAGAGCATGTCGCACATGATAATATAATATATTGATATGTATTAAACTAATTCAGACTTTTGAACCCAACTATGGCTAATATAAACTAAATTATTGATCCATATACAATCCGAAATTTTGAAATTAACAAAGCAACACTATACTGTAAGTTAATATATGTATGCACTATAAATTTCAAAAACTTTTTGTATCCATATTAATATACATTTTGGGTTTAATTAAATAAATAAATCATGTTGAGAAAAGGAAGATTTATACTTACAAAGTTGCAAAGAAGAGGACGATTTTCTTCGGATCAAGCATCCAAGAACTGTGAGAGCGTTTAAAACTCGTTTTCCTCGAAAAACCAAACCTTCTTTCTCTATTTTGGTCGGATATCATATTTCCGGCGGCTGTGGAAGCCGTAGTAATGGTGATCTGATGAAGCGGAGAGGCTGAAACAGCGGTGGCTGCGGTTGTGGACGTGCCTGCATGATCTGTGGGCCCCAAGATGCTCGGCTTTTCCGGCGTGCTTGATCCTACAACTCATCAAATGCCATACCACAAGCTTTAATTAATAACAATGAATAATGCATATTTTTCTTTATTTGAGAAGGCAAACTAAAATGGATCATAACGTATTCATTAGTAAGTGCATCCCAAATATAATAATAGTATGAGTGAGCATGCGGTAAAGGAGAATAAAAAGTTGGAAATATTGGTTTATTTATGGTCTGCATATTAAAAGCTATGTAGCTAAGACAAAGAATTCCTAATATGTATATTCAAAATCAAAATAATAATCAAGAAAGAGATAAAACAGTAGAGCATTTCCTATTAGTTGCTCTTGTAGTATGTACATATATTGTATTTTATATAGATTGCTAGCATGACGTAAAAAAAATAGTTCGTAAGATGTATGAGAAATTTTTATTAATAAAACAAGGAGAATTGGTGAAGTTCCGTTTTAAAATATAAACCTAAATTACGGCTTGTTGACAAAAAAAAAAAAAACACCTAAGTTATGGCCTACAGCTAAAACGCATGGGTAGGTTACATTAACTAAATCCCACCTAACACTTTCTAATTTATACCTTCAAAGGAAAATAATCAATGGAATTAAAGAAATAAGAATATTCATATTTATTTAGATCAGGCGAACCGAACCTTCTTCTATTAAGAGATAAAAATACCGAGAAAATTCATGAAGAGAAGAAATATCTAACATCATTAAAAAAATATTTGAATTGAATTATCAAAAGTTTGTTTCCATCCTAAAAATCCAGATTACTTTTGTCAAGTTTAAGATTTTTTTATCACTCACAGACTCACAGTCAGTCACAGACGCCCAAACCGAATTAATTTCAAGAATCTGCTAGGTCCATTCGATACTATTATCTAACATCAAATAGTAACAAAAAAATGAACAAAGAAACAAAATGTACCAATGGGCTCTAGAAAAATGCATTTGTCCATACACGTGAAATAAAATGTTTAATATATTGTAAATTAATACCTGTATTAAATGGAAATGATGGATCAAGAATATGACGTATGATATTAAATTATAAATATACTGATATTGAAGAATGATTAAAATTTTTACCTCTAAGTGGAGACTGAGGAAATGAGGTCTCCTTGTCATTACCATTTGCGTCACAATGGAGTTTCCTTTCGTTGTTGCTTCTGGGAGACCCTTTCCTCGAAACATTTCTCTGCAGCTTTTATTTTATTTTTCCATTTTTTAAGTTTTCTAATTTAATAATTACATTAAATCATAATAAGAAAAATTCAATTATTGAGTCTGTTTCACTAGAAAAACTCCAAAAGAGAAATTAAAATATCTTCTTCTTTCTTTTATTTTGGTCGAAAGAGAAATTAAAATATCTAAAAGAGACTTCATGCCAAATGCCAATTACCAGAATGGAAAACAGAGAAATCTGTGAGATGAGAGCAGTTTGAATGCTCGGAAAATATTTATAAAAAAAACTGACACATAATAAAAGTCAACTTTCGATTACGGTTTTCTATATTATTTCTTTACTGGAAAAGAATAGTTAAATGAGAAGAAAATTAAAAAAATGGACAGAAAAATTGAATAAACGACTCAAGAGTAGTTATAAAGGTTATGGGAGTTTCTTCCAAAATTTAATACAAAAAGACCAGAATCAAAACAGAGAAAAAAACATATATGAAAAAAATAGAAATTGTGGTTTGTTTTGTTTTTGATAAAGAAATTATGGTGTTTCTGATAATAATCAAACAGAGTTTAGATTTTAAAACTTACAGTAATTCTGGGACTGGAAGAAGAAAAGTCTTTTTGGAAAACAGGAGAGAAACTTTCAACATCGATCGTCACGAACCCATCTGGGTTAACGGGTTTTTGAAACCCGGATCCGATTTCCTGACCCGGAATAACTCCACTAGTTTCCATCGATCTTGGATTGGAACAAAACTAGAAAGAAGAAAAGAAAATGATCATGATGTTCATGAAACAGAGGTCAATTATATAAAGGAAGAAGGGATCAACTTACTTTGGAATTCAAAACAGAAGCTTTTGGGAAGAGATTAAGACAGAAGTCGAACGTCTCTGTTCTGCTCTGTTTGAAGAAGAAGAAAGGTGATTAAGGTTTTGTTTGGTTGGAGACAAAAAGGGAAGAGAGATTCTGGGGAATGTCGAAACTGAAAGAAGAAGAGGCTTTTACTTTTATTTATGTGGCGATTTCTTCTTAATGGGTTGGTGCCTTTTCTATTAAAATTTATTTATTTATTTATTTATTTATTTTAAGAGTGTCACAACTCACAACTTATACGCACGAGAGAGAAGAGATAGGACTAATGAGTATTCATAATCATGATTGATGATTCCTATGTATTATTTAAGGTTACTTGATCTTAGTGGAATGGAAGATGGAAGAACATGTTACAGTTTTTTTTTATTTTTTATTGCTATCATAAAACCATTGATTTAAACTTGGTTTATTATGGGTCTAATCGTTTTATTTTTGCTTATGTATTTGATTTTGTATTTAATTTCAAAATATCATTTTATAATTATGTAATTTTTTTTAATTGTGTTTTATTCTCGAAATTACAATCTACAATTAACAAAGATATGAAAATATAGATAGAAAATTTATAGATTTTATCAAATGAACGGTAGTTCCTTCAGTAAAATAGTACGTATCATTCATTGGAAAAATCTAATATTG
>CM051388.1:8736432-8811432 GCA_028015245.1 Cardamine occulta | reverse complement strand
GTAAGATTAGGTTTGAAGATCAAACTCTAGTTTTTGGAGAATTTTCCATCATAGTCCCATATGCTGTGGATTGAATTATCCACGAATAGATAGATTTTGTTTTGTTTGTCACGAGCAAGCTCTAAATTTTAATCGAAACAGTGTTAGGATTTTTGAATGAACGTTATCGAATACTATTTGGTTATAATTATACAATTTGTACTCCATATAATATAAAAAGAGAGTTTATTTTCTATTCAAGTTGTATCTATCCTCCCTCCCCAATGGTTAGCATTTGTATCAACTATCAAGACATTCAAAGTTATTAATAAAGTTACATATTTCTGTCGAAATATATATATATATACACTATTTAAAGAGTTTGGTTATCATTTGAGGAATATGCGATGAATAATCATTGAGGTGAGCAACTAACTTCCATATTAATCTGCGTACTTCGTAAGGCACTCTTTCTTAGTTTCATTTGACTCCTAAGTTTCTTCCCTTTTTAATATTTCCATGTTGTAGTTTCAAAATTGTCAAATCAATGATAAGTTTATTAGATGAGTTTCATATGTATTTAAGTATTCACAAAACTAAAAAAGTCAAAACAGAAATATTTTAGTCAAGTAAAAACAACATTTCTAAAATAAAGAAACCTGGGAAAATAATTTCTTTCATTTTTCTCTTTATCAAATACATTTTTTTGTAATTCTTACTGTAATGTAAAACTTGATTCAACAAAAAAAAAAAACTTTTTACAATAAATTACTACTGAATTCGAAAGTTAAGGAAAGAGGTAGAACTTTTCTAAAGAAATAGAAACAGAAAACCAGAGTAGACTAAGGCAGAAGAGCACTAAGATTAGATCATTGCTTTGAACCGGATGTGGAGAAGAACGTCGCAGCTGTGATCTTCTAACATTTTTAATTTTCTTGAACTCTTTTACCGTTACACAAAATTCCTTAATTTAAAAATAAACCAAAAAAATTCCTTTTCTTTTATTATCTGTTCCGTACGTTTTCTAATTTTTCCTTTTAAAAAATAGGTTATTTTAATTAACAGTTTTCTTAAAATAAAATGTTCGTTATTAGATAGATAAAGGAATAAATTATTTGAGCAAATCAAATGATCAAAATAGTCTAGCTCTCTAAATAGTAAATCATATATATATGAAAGGAGGTGAACTTTTTCATATGAGTGACACATCATCATTTTTAACTTCTCTCAAGGTGTCATATATATTTCTTAAAATTAATCGGTTGTAAGATAATTCAATAGATTTTTAAAATTGTTTATTGATTATTGATGTCTTAATCTTCTCTTTCTCGTAACTTATATCTTGAGGTCTAAGATTTCATTATACTTTACAATCATTTATTTATAAAACAATTTGATTTTTCTTCTACTTTTCTTTCTTATATTATATTTGGTGAGTGAGAAGACCTTTATGATCAGTCATATCGAAAATAAAAATTACTCTTTTTGAATCTATGAAGTTAATAGGCATGGAACAAATATTTATTAGATCCGCTTCGAACCAAAAATCCGAATACATGTAAAATTCTGGAGCAAAGCAAATAGTAACATATAGTATTTGTGCAAAGAGGAGCATATGATACTATAAATAAGTTTTGTATAAGGAGAAAGATAAGAAGAAGATATATGTCGACTCACTTTCTCAACTTTTATCTCTTTTTTTCTTTGTAGTCTTAGCTTTTAGGTTTATAGCTATGCTAGATTTTGGATTGCGAGAGATGAAGAAAAAAAAAGTTATATTGAGCTATTTTGTTGTTTTATATTTTATGTTAAGATTTTAGTTTGATTATTTTCCACCATATGATACTAATGATCAGTGACACAACAATCCGGTTTAGTTGTTGGAACTTATTTTAAACCATGTCAAAAAGAATTTTGAATATCTAATATTTTGTTACTTTTATGTATTATGTATGTTAAAAAAATATGTTTTAACCAGATTGAAGTGAATAGTCCACGGATAATACAAAAAAAAATGGATATCTAAAAATTTTCGAATTGAAACGAATCATAATATTAAGTATTTGGCTGGGACGAAGCGGATCATAAATAGTGAAAATTTTTCAGAACATCCCTTATGTGTCCACGCCTAGAAGTTAATAATGTAAAAATAGATGCGGGTATCCATCTACTACCCTTAAAAAACTAACCAGCCCATCAATAATAGATTATTGCAAAAATAATTTTAAGATGTTGTTTTCCAGTATAGCATTTGTTTGCAGCCTAATAAGTTTGTTTTCCAAAAGAGGAAATTAGTTCGCTTTTCCAAAAAAGGAAATTCCAAAAACGGTTAACCATGTAAAATGTAAGCATTTTTTTTGTTTCAAATATATAATTTTCACAGTTCCACTACGCCTAATAAAATACGATTGCATTTACAAAAAGCAATACAGAAAAAGTACCGAAGCCAGTAAAAAATTATTATCTTCGTATATATTTACCACTCAAGATATTTTTGTAGTTCAGTTTTGGTCTTATGGGAGAAAAACAAACTGAACCGAAAAACAAAAATGAGAGACGTAGGCGACAGGGAGAGCACTCGAGCTATATGACAAAATTCTTAAAAAAATCACACAAATAATGAAATATGTTATCGAGTGTTGATGAGAATTGAGAAGAGCAAAAGATAATAATTAATATTGAGATGGCGTTCGGGCATTAGATATTTTTAAGAGAATTGTACTTTGCTAGAAAATTATTATCTCCTCGCATGATAAGTTTTCCTTAGATGAAAGGCAAGGAGTCGTTGCAGTCAAATCTGGATTTTCGGTTTATTTTGTTTTAAGAATCTATTAAAATTACCAATCCAATAACAATTTTACTTAGAAAGGGTCATCTTGTTTTTGTTTAACATTTTCATAAACTATAATAGAATTGATTGTTATGACATTGTCGTGTTACGTCAGTAGAACAACAAGGATACATCCAGCTTTAATCAAAACTAAAATAGACCTGACACTAACCAAAAACCCAAAATCCAAATTTGACTGCAAATACGAAAAGACATAGATATTCTGATAATAAATAAGAAAAGTAAGATGTGATCTATACCGAAGAGTTGGTTTATTCTAATCTCTCTGTTTAATTATAAGTGTTGGTTAATTTTTTTTCACACATATATATATATATATTTAATATTATATATATGTGTATATCATTAATTAAATATTAACGTGTTATAGATAAAACTGGAATTTTATTAAAATTTTGTATTGAAAATATCAAACGACGTTGATCTAAAACAAAATTTAAATGTAATCGTCGTTTGGGACTTTTGAGTATTGTTGTATTCACTCTAAATTATATAGTTGTGCAAGCCGCATTTTAGTGAGGGTCTTTTTGCTGTTTCCGAAGAATAATATGAGATTCAATATGTTTATTAGTTTCCTTTGAATTTGGCTATTTATTTCTAGAAGAGTATATTTAAAGCAATTTAAAATTTGTTTTGATTTATAGATTGAAGTTTATTCTTGGTTATAAAAAAAAGAAGTTTTGTTAGTGGATTTTATAAAAATTAAAACATCTTTATACTAAATTATTAAGATTTGGACTGATGAAAAAAACTAGTGGCTAGCATAAAACCATGCAATTCAAGGAAAAAAAAACATGGTGGGCCGTAATATACGAGAGATTAGAGAATATAGAAGAAAAACATTTGATTGATTAAGGGAGTGTCATACTAATGAATTGCAGCCAGAGATGCTGTCTCACAAAAATACATTTGAAATTGTGAATAATGCAACGCACCCATACTAATAATACTACCAAATAAAATAAATATCTAACTTCCTATAGATATATTGAGAGAGATAATTATACTATATAGTCTAAATAATTCGCATCTTGTTGTACTATTAGCATTGAAGTTTTTAACCAGTTAGTTTACTTGGTCTTAACGTAAAAACCAAAACTAGTCCTTCATCGAAGACATTTTAAACAAAACTAATCTCTGTCTTCTCTTTTCACTGTCCTTTTTCTTTTCTAGAAAAAGAAAATGTTAATATGGCAAAAGCAATTTACAATAGAGACCGTTGGTTGATGTCCATAAATCTCGGGTAATATTTTTGGATTTTCGTCACAATGTTGTCTAAAACTGTCACGAGAAAGGAATGTAAAAATATATTATACATTTTGTAGCTCTAAATCATTGTTTAGTTACGGTCTTCACTTGTATTTATATGCATCTTGTATATGAAAACAGTACTTTAGAATTCACAACAAATCTCGACTTGATTGTTGTTTAAATAGTTTTTTAAGCATTGTGTTCTTACCAATATATGGTTTCTGATACATGTATCTGAAATGGAACTTTCTACAAACAAAAACTCAACTCAAATCAAATGACATTATACAAAATCTCGAATTTACTACCTCGATTCAGGTTTTATGCTTGTTCGAAATCTGAGCTCGAACAATCTGCCTTCTCCATTCGTGAATTGGGACCTGAATCAGAACAAAATAATCTATAAGAGAACACAATTTCCTCATCTGTTAAAGAAAATTTCATATCAGTTTCTTGGAATCCATTTTCTCATCTCTGTTTTAGTTGGATATATCGATCATTTCAGGTCAATGTTTTTTCTGATTGTTGATGAAAATTGGAAAACAAAGAAACAGATATAATTTAGAGATAGCTTACAGCAGGAAAGCCTCCAAAGTCCCCTGGCTCAGTGATGTTTTTAGTAACACAACTATTAGCTGCAAGTCGAACCTAACCACACAAAAAAAAAGAAGTGTGTGAACCAAACTGCACCAAGATTTATTGAAACCGGTTAAAGCCTATAGATAAACCTTGGATACAATGGAGACATGGTCTCTAACAGCAACTCGTCCTCCTAAAGCTACATAGTCACCAATCCTGCAGACAAGTTTATGACTTTTTGAGTCTTGAAAAACTTCAAAATTTGTTTCTTTCAATGAAACCAAAAAGGGTTCAGATTTGTACGTTACTGAACCAGCGATGCCTACTTGACCACAGAGCAAGCAACATTTTCCAATTATCACATTGTGACCTATCTGCCAAAAAACAAGAAATAAATGAGCGTTATACTGTTCTTTTTTTTTGTTTTGTTTTCAATTTAAAAGGCTAAAAACAAAAAGAGGCCAAACCTGCACTAAGTTGTCTATCTTAGTATCATCTTCGATCACGGTATCTCTCCAGCTGCATAATTTGTTATACAGAGCTAGTGAAACCGCGCATAGTGCTCTTATGGAAGTTAGTCAATAGATCTGTTACCTGCCTCGATCAATGCAAGTATTTGCTCCTATTTCCACACGATTCCCTATCTTAACGTTTAAAGTCTAAAGCCGACAAAGAAAGAAGTAAAAGAAAATGACTTATTGAACCGCAAAAGAATTGTTGATTCAGATTCAAGAACTGCAATAGGGGATCATTACTTGAGGCTTTTTCACCATGTTTCCATGTTCATCAACATAAAAGCCAAAGCCTGAAATAAAAATAAACAAACAATCAAAAGAACTAAAGAAGTAATCTCAAACAAAAACCTCTTCAATCCTATGATCTCGAATAATCTATGTGAGATTGGTTCATACCATCTTGACCTATGCTCCCTCCATTGTGGATAACACATGAATCACCAATACTACAGTTGCTGACTGAAACATTATATCTGGATACAGAAAAAATCAACATTTAGAATCTTTTAAAGATGTTGAAAACAACAACGGTCTAGTCGAAACAAGTACAAGAAATGTTACCCCATTCTTGTGGAAGGACCAACTTTGACAGAAGGTCCAATTACAGTACCAGATCCTACATGAACCTTTGCACCTAATACAGCATTTTCATGAACTACTGCTCCAATCTCAACCAAAGCCGAGGAATCAATAAGAGCAGAGCTATGACATGTCCCTCCTCCATTTCTCCATCTTAGAAACCCTTCATTGACAATACCACCTCTGGTATCTAACCCTTGATAACAATCAATCACAAGACTTACAGTTAGTTCCAACATCTTGAATTCTTGAAACTAACAAAATTGCTAACATTATATCATCTTAAAGAGTAAGATGCAGTAATGCATCAGTCTTAGTAATAGCTACAACTTCAGCAAAATCATGGAAGGTATTACTTCAGTATTTTTATCCTTTTTAAGTTTTTTTAGCTAAGCTTTGTCTCATCTGTTAGATTGAGGAAATCTCCCTTGAGGAGTTCTATATTCATGCCCTCAATATATAGTACAATGTCGTTATACAAAGGAGTGATTCTCCTATATCTTAGGAAACTACTTATGAGAATATCCAAATCATATTTACGAATATTCTTTATCTAATATCATCAACATGTTGAAAAGCTTAACCCTTAAATTGATCTGAATCTAGTTGCAATGTACGGATGTTTTGTATTTTCTATAGTCCTATAGAGGGAACAGGGAAAATTTTCACCAATACAAGGAGTCACATAATTCTCAGAGTCATTTCCACAAACACTTGGTCCTCCCAATAAATTTTCCGAAACTAAATGCAAATAGAACTCGAAATAAGCGCGAAATACACAACCAGACTTACCAACATTTGAAGAAACCTCAGTAGTCGCAGAGCCAAACTGATAATCTGAGCAAAAAGATAAACTTGGAGAACTCCAAGGAAGACAAAACTGTTTCTGGATAAAGGGTTTGTTCAAGAAGATTCCTTGAAGAGAATTACGTACAGAATTAATAACGGACAGTCTCCGAAGAGTTGCCGCCATAGTCACAGAAATGGAGAAGAAAAATTTAAGAATTCGTATATAAAGCCCGAAACTTTATTTTATTTCCCAACAAAAAAAGCTTAAAACTTTCATAGAATAAACATTATTATAAAAGTAAAATCTTAGGGTTTTAAACTCTAACATTGTATGGCTGCAATACTTAACGCGCAGACAAATCTGTGAAAGAAACATCGTTAACAGAAATCGAAAACGACGTTGATCTTCTGAAGAAACCAGGCTGTGATGGCTTTGGGAGCTGGAGAGACTCAGAATCAGAGCTAAGCATTGAAACAACTGAATCCATTGTTGGTCTTTTGTTTGGATTCTCTTGAACACAAGACAGAGCTATTTCTAAGCATTGCATTGACTGTTTCTTTGAGTAAGATTTCAGAAGAACATTATCTATTAGTTCCGTTTTTGTTCCTTCAATCCAATTTTTCCAAGCCTGCAAAAAAAAAGAGAGGCAAAATATTTACTGAACCAATCACTTCTTGGATTTTGTTAATCAGTGGTTGTGTTGTTTCTTGTCACTTACATAAGTTGGGAGATCTGGGCCTTCACTAAACCCTAATCCACTGTTTCTTTTACCTGTAATGATCTCAAGAACAAGAACTCCAAAGCTATAAACATCTGTTTTCACAGAGAATCTTCCGTGCATTGCATACTCTGGAGCCATATATCCACTACAGGAAACAAGAAAGATAAGAGATAGGTTCTTTGTCTTCTGTTTCTTGGTTTGAGTAGGTAGTAGACTTACTAAGTTCCAACAACTCTTCTTGTTATTGCTTGAGTTCTATCGAAATCAAATTGTCTTGCCATGCCAAAATCTGAGATCTTAGGTTGCATTTGTTCATCTAAAAGCACATTGGAAGATTTGAGATCACGGTGAATTATCTTAAACTCTGAGCCTTCGTGAAGGTAAAGCAATCCCTGGGAAATGCCAATGATGATATTGTATCGTTTTCCCCAGTCTAATTGCTTCCGCTTGATGGGATCTACATTCATAAGTATAGGAAAGAAACTGAAACAGAGGAAAGCTAATCATCAAAAGAAGAAAAAGATCGAAATGAGAGAATAAATATACCGAACAAGAACCGATCAAGACTTGTATTTGGAATAAACTCATAGACAAGAAGTCTTTCAGATTCTTTGATGGAGAACCCAAATAGCTTAACAAGATTCTTGTGTTGGAGCTTAGTCATTAAGACTACTTCTGTCTTAAACTCTGCATTGCCTTGTCCTGAATGTATTGATAATCTTTTCACAGCTATCTCTTGCCCATCTGGAAGACGACCCTAGTGGATGTGATTACAGACATTAGTGAAGTTAATCTGGAGACTAGAATTAGTAGAGCAATGAAGAGTATAATAATATGACTTTTACTTTGTAGACAACTCCAAAACCACCTTCACCGATCTTATTTGTTAAAGAAAACTCATCTGTTGCTACTCTTATGGTTTCAAAGTCAAAATGTAATGAGTCTGCATTCTCAATTTCATCTGCAGATCGAAATTTGCAAACATAATTAGGAAGAAAGAGACAAAGAATAGGGTTTTAGCATCATTAGTTAGCACAAACTTACCTTCAGATTTTTCAGATTGAGTTGTCCTCTTCTTCCTCCTCATTAAGTAGATAGAGAAACAGATAAGAACTATGACAACTATCACAATGGGAATCACCACAAAGACGAGAGTTTTAGATCGATCTTTACCGTTTCCTGCAAGTAACAACAGAGAATCAAAAGGTAAATTGTGACATTCTGATCCATTTGATGACATTAGCTGTACTTGTAATACCTTGATCACTTCTTCTGGTATTATTGTTACGAGGAGAAAGAGGTTGGTTCTGTTCTGAAATAACAGAGAGATCGAAAAACGGATAATCTTCAAACCTGAAATAGCAATTTGAATTCATCCACCATCCACCTGTCTTTCCATCACAACAAGTAGGAACTCCTGCAAAGATCTGAGCAAGACAGACTCTACAATCTGATTCAGACAAATCTGGTGTACACTGAGCCAACGCGTAGATAGTCTCTTTCACTCCTGCTGCAAACTTAACCTCTTGGTTCTCATACGCAGCCTCGATTTTTTCTCCTAATGAATCTAATAGCTCAGCTAAACCCTTGCTGAAACCTTCCTTGTCTTTCACGCTAACATTGCTTGATGTGTGATAAAAAGGAACCGGCTCAAGTTGACCTAAAATAGTTCGACTTGTGTAACGAAACATGCATTTCTCAAGCCATATATAAGCTTCGATGATGTTTGGACAGTTGTTTACGAGCTGATTTGCTGCGTTTGATATGCAACTGATGCAATCTTGATTTGGTTTGAGATCTCCTCTGCATAGAGCTATGGCGTTGACTTCTCCACTGGTGGAGATGTTGTAGAAGCCGTTGATGGTTGGAGTTAGATCGGGTAGAGCAGAGATCAGACGGTTGAGATTGAAGGAATATGAAGTGTTGAATGTGAAGTTTCCTCCTTCGTAGAAGCAATAGGTATGAGAGGTGACGTTTTGCTGAGCGTAAGTGAAGAGAAAAGTCAAGAAGAAGAAGTAGAAGAAAGAGGAAAGCATAATTGATGCTGAAGCCATGAAAGAAAATAAGAAACAGAGTAAACCTAACATCTTACAATGACAGGCTTCTTCTTCTCTCGTTTCATTCGGAGATCCTTTGACCAAATTGTTTCTTTAAAGTAAAAAATTCAGATGTGTCAAATAATGATACGAGACTTTGGTGTGTCATAACAAGTCTTACACATTAAGTTAAAAAACAAAAAAAAAACGTCACGCGGGTGTTACACGATGGTTAGTAAGTGTTACTGATCAAATTGGCCCAATTTTAATTTCTTAAGGCCCATTATGTGCTTAATTGTACTTGTCCTTTTATATAAGTCCAATTTGTCAGAAGTATCTACTTGTAGAATCACTTTGTAAAAATGATAATTTTGCTCTGTTTTACTACTATTCACGTGGGCCTTCGGAGCACACGTCATCATCTTTTACCTCTTCATTCTGAACCGAAAGTTCTGATATGGGGGATGAACTGCATTATTGGATGGTTACTCACTTATACTGCGTACAAGACAAATTGTGTGAACATTAATAACTTAATATCATATAGTATAAGTCTTCTCCGACAAGTGAGCATATTTCTCAATTAAACTTTCAAAAAGTTGTCAACCAAGTTTTGTTTCTTATGTTTTGTCCCTAAACTTTGTAATCTCCAAGTTGACGTCAGTTCGTAAAGTCTGTGTGTCAGTGTATGTATGAGGTTTGTGATTTCCTTTTATAGATACTGTTGTCTTAGATTAGATAGTCAATCTCGTCTTATGTTCTTACTGATATAAGATATACATGTAAAGAGAAAAAAATTATGTGTAAATTTATGCATGTATGTATATATAACATTTGAAACGATGATGATCTTGTCAATGGGATCAATGTTAGTCAATGTGTACTAATATCCGATCAAGCTTTAATTACCATTGTACATTCTGTACTACTACTTGGTCATTTTCTCTTTCTTTTTTTTTTCTTAACGCACTTGGTCATTTCCTTAAAGATTAATTTGTTGATTATCAAAACTCAAAAAGCATTAAAAACAGACGTTATTATTTTATTTTTAAGGTCAAAAGACGTTATTTCAATACTATTTCCAACATTAAAAATCTTTGTTACAACAGCATACATTCGAATTTGTACTTTTAATGTAATAGATTATTATTTGACTTACCTGGATCGATCTTTCATGTTCCATGAAGTTCAGAGGGGGGCAGTTTTTTTTTCTTTTTTCTTATCAACTTCTTAAAAATAAACACAAAACGACGAAATCTATCACCACGTCAAACCCCAAAACCATTATATTAAAAGAAAAAAAATTCCTCTGTTATTTGCAATGACACATTCCACAGTTTCAAGCGACAACTGTTTCTTCTTCTCCTTCTAAGAACTGTTCTTCATCTGAATGTTGCCGCAGATCATAGGTAAATTAATGAAACTGTCTTAAATATCATTGTTTAGTTTTCAAGTCAATGGTATTACTTGCAGCCTACTCATCCGAAAGCAACTTGCAAATGAAATGTGCTTACCACTCTTTGAAACCTTCAATATAAAGAACACCAATGGTTAGATCACAAGCAAACAAGAAAATAGTTTCAAGCTTTCAGACAAAAAATATGAAGACCCTTTTTGTCCTCTTTGTTCTTCTTCTCTGTGTTTTCACAATCAACGCAAATCAACAAGAAGAGATCAATCAAGAGAACCTGCCACAATCTCATCAAAAGCTGCTATACAAGGTCCAACAATGGAGGACTTCGTTGAAAGAATCAAGTGCTGCAGAACTCAAGGTATCTTCAGCAATCATTGTGGCTGGAGTCTTATGCTTTCTCGCTTCCTTTATCTCTAGCGCTGGTGGAATCGGCGGTGGAGGTTTATTCATTCCAATCATGACTATAGTTGCAGGGCTAGACTTGAAAACTGCTTCAAGCTTCTCTGCTTTTATGGTAACCGGTGGCTCTATTGCGAATGTAATCAACAATCTCTTTGGGGGTAAAGCATTGCTTGATTATGATTTAGCCTTGCTTCTTGAGCCTTGTATGCTACTAGGAGTGAGTATTGGTGTCATATGCAACAGAGTTCTGCCAGAGTGGCTCATCACTATTCTTTTCGCGGTGTTCTTGGCTTGGTCTAGCTTGAAGACTTGTAGAAATGGAGTCAAGTTTTGGAAAATTGAGACTGAGATTGCGAGAGGCAAAGGACATGAGAGGCCTGAAAAAGGACAAGGCGAAATAGAGGAAGACACTAAGAACCTTAAAGCACCTTTACTTAAAGCTCAAGAGAACAAGACTAAATCAAAGCTTCCATGGACAAAACTTGGTGTATTGGTTATTGTTTGGGCGTCTTTCTTTGTTATTTACCTTCTCCGTGGGAATAAAGATGGCAAGGTAATGATATATATAACTTCATATATCGATTTTTTTTATAGCGAAACTCGAATGATTTCTGTATATGTTTGTGTGCAGGGAATCATAAAGATAAAACCTTGTGGTGTAGAGTATTGGATTCTGCTTTCACTTCAGATACCTCTTGCTTTGATTTTCACAAAGTTGGCTCTTTCTAGATCCGAATGTTCTCAAGAACACTCCCCGGACAATCAGGTAAATGCAACAATTTAGCTACAAATCAGATTGAGTTCAGAAAAAAATATCAGATACTAAACATTATTTCTTTTACATTATCAGAAAAATCAAGAAGGTATAAGACTGGACCCATCCACGCGGTTAATGTTCCCGGTGATGTCTTTTCTAGCCGGTTTATTGGGTGGCATATTCGGTATTGGAGGTGGAATGCTTATAAGCCCTCTTCTTCTTCAAGCTGGGATAGCACCACAGGTAATAATAAAAAAAGAAACTCTACCTCTTCTCACATTTTTTGTGATTTTTTAAAGTGTTTCAATTGAATTTATGATTGATGCAGATAACAGCAGCAACTACTTCATTCATGGTGTTCTTCTCAGCAACAATGTCTGCAGTCCAGTACTTGTTACTAGGAATGCAAAACACAAACACAGCTTACATGTTTTCCTTGATTTGCTTCTTTGCTTCACTTCTTGGACTTTTTTTGGTTCAGAAAGCTGTGGCTCAGTTTGGAAGAGCTTCCATTATAGTGTTCTCGGTTGGAACAGTGATGTCTCTGAGCACAGTGCTTATGACAAGTTTTGGAGCTCTTGATGTCTGGACTGATTATGTGGCAGGCAAGGATATGGGTTTCAAGCTGCCATGTTAAGACATGGATCATTAACAACAGATATCTAAACAAGATCTTCTGTTTCTTTTTCCGTCTTCTTTTTCTTGGTTTCGCAACAGAGGCTCTGAATTGACTTCTGCGTAAGGAGATTTGGAGCAGTATGGGATTGTAATGTTTATATGTTTTGTAATAATTTGGATTTGTAACTATAGTTAAGACCTTCACTGGAAACAACAGTTTATGTGTCGCAGATAAGTAGCTGCTAATGTTCTGTAAGCAAATGAACAAGAATGATCACCTCAGCTTTCTTCTTGGAGAACAATTGGATAAGACACTTGCTGTCTGAAAACTCATACATTAAACATTCAATAGCAGAAGATTATGTTTCTCATACAACATGGAGAAAGGCCACATTGCTAAGACAGCAAGCTGCTCTACAATCATAAAGATCCCCAAACAAATGTTAGTAATAGGTTTAAGAGGTTACAAGAGAAGAGAGAGATGTGAATTAATAATCGGAAGATATTTTTTTTAGCCGTAGCTTAAGCGAGAGTCTAGTAGCTTTGTTGAAGTTTGTCTTCTAGGAACACCAATTTCACATGCGTTCACTCTTGCAGCAAACCGAAGAGAGCAAAGAGACTCTCCAGCAGAAGACGGGTCAGGCGAAATGTTTACGAACATCAAGGTCTTTGAATCTCCTCCTAAGCAAGGCTGCTCAAAGAGAGGCCATTGTTACTTAACCTACAACGATATTCTGAAACGAAATTCATGTAGTCACCAAATATAATACAAAACGAAAACAAACCTGGAGTAGATATGTTAGCTTTGAGTTTCTGAAAGGGACATGATCTTCTTTCTTAGCCAATGCGAAGATAACATCACTTAAAGCTGACAAACTTTTGTTTATAGCCTGTGGTAATGGCAGAACAAAGATTAGTAAGGATATGCTTGAAGGGAATAGCTTAAAAAAGACTATGTTTGAAACCACAACAAACCTGTGTCTCTTTTAATCGCTCTCCAGTTGCCCCACTCTTTGATAGCCTCTCGCTTCCAGCAAGATCAATTAGGTTGAGAACACCTTGAACCTGCTGTTCAGTGCTCTGAAAGAGTAGAGATATGTTGATTAAAAAGGATTTCAAAGTAGGAAATATAGTCTACAAGGCGGCAAGAACCAACTTCAGATGGCAAAGACGTTATTACCTCATTCACACCAGAAATCCGCATAGTAAACACAAAGTGACTCCTCGATGATTGCTCATTCATTTGAGTCTTACCTACTGACCTGAAAAAAAGAGAATTTCACTCCACGTTTTAGTCAATTGACGGAAGGTATTTGTTAGTTACGTTATGTGTTCAAGAAAATCCAACTAAAATTACCATGTATGCGTACAAGAAAAAAAAATGTTAATGCAAAACTAACATGATGCTGAATACATAAAAACAGGCCAGAAATCATGATCAAAGTTCCAAGACAAAACCTGCTCTGACCAGCCTGCTGCAAGAGTGAGGAAATCTTTGCAATGCTGCATACATCAAATACAGTCAAGTCACTGACATGGGTGTTTCCATTTACGTCGTGTGTAATTGTATATTGCTTTCCCAAAGTGCCACTGTCTGCTCGCACCAACTCCATAGAGGTTGTTCGATTAGTAGAGAGCAAATCTCTGATGGTCTCATTGTATATCTCTAACATTGATACCTACGTTTTAAAGAAAAAATTGAATCCAACAAACAGAGTTAGACAAAAGGGTAATGCCAATGAAACCAAACAGCATTTTGGGCTGAAATGTATACCTGCATCTTGTACTTCCAGCCTTGTGCACCGAGTGATTGACTCGCTTGGAATATCTGTTCAAGTGATCGAGGGATCAGTCCTTTCTGTTGTGGCGTCTCAGGCCTGCCCATCATGGTGTAGGTCTTTCCAGAACCTGTCTGACCATAGGCAAAGATACAAACCTGTTTCCACAAAAGATTTAAGATAGAGGCATCAACAATAGAACTTGTCTTCAAATTTGACACTGAAAAAAGGAGCTACATCTACTACACATACGAAATACCCCAACATTACTTCAAATAAGTTCCTCTAACAAGAATATTATTTCCATAGCAGGATATCCAGAATGCATAAATAAATGAAGAAAATAGACCTTATAGCCATCCAATGCACTCTGTACAAGCTGAGATATTTCAAAGAATACTTCCTCCTGGGAAGCTTCGTGATTGAAAACTTTGTCAAAGGTGAAAGGATGCTTGTTCCCTGATGACATATAGAACAATACGAGGCAGGGAAAAAGAATTTAGTGTCTATGGGAATAGTCATCCCTAGCAAAAAGTAATTCAAGTGAGGCAATAGTCATACCACTCTGAACCAAATCAACACCTCTCCCTCGAGCTTCTGTTGAAGTAGGATAGGCTATCACAGTTGCTTCATGTCGTCCTCCATCGTCTGGTAACAAAGGACGCACTCGGCAGAAGACCCGTATATTTCCTTTTAGTTCCTGAATTTACAGCTTTTATTAGCTCATATCAAAATAGCCACATGAGAATATATAATCGTAAAGGAAAAAAAAATCTTACAAGGATAGTGTTATGAAGCTTCTTCCGCAATAACTCTCCCTCACACTGTTTATGCTCCATGTCTGCAAGGCGGTCTTGTAGTTCACACAGTAGATGCTTCTGCTCCTCAAACTCTGTCCTAGTAAGAGATACTGATGCATCTGCCATCTGTATTCACAGTTACAATATCTATCAAAGAATTTATTCAAAAATCAAGAGCTTCTGATGGTAATGCACTTCATTAAATAGACTTGATCCTCCCTGTACCTTTTGCTTTTCATTGGCGATTGCTAATTGCTGCTCCAACATATATATACGCTCCTTTTGCAACGAACATGTTTCCTGCAGGGTAAAACTTGCAGTGTCAGATAACCAAATATGAGGCAGGAACGAGGAAAATGCAACTTTGAACTAGCATCCAATACTTGTCCAAAAAGAACTAACCTCCAATGATCCTGATTTTGCTATCAACATGTCTAGCTCTTGTGATGACTTTCCGACATTCTCCTGGTACTTCTCAATCTCCTCAGCCAGCTTTTGTGACTGCACAACTTGGCGATCACGATCACCCCTAACTTGGTGGAGCTCATTTCGGAGATTAGTAACTTCCGAAAGCAATGAATCCTTCTGTCTTATAGCGTCATCTTGCAAAACCTTGATCACAAAAAAGGAAGAGGAACAAATTAAGAACAAATGAGACCAATTAAAGTAGGCATGCGACTTTAAGGCCAGTGGTAGAGAAGAGAAACTTACTCTGCTCGAAGCTAATTGATCCTGCAGCGATTTACTGTGACCCCGTAATGTAGTAAGATTCTCCAATATACTTGACTTCTCTTTTTCAGCACGCATGAGTGCAGCACGAACTGTTTCAAGATCAGTCTGGAGTTTGCTGTTATATTGTTGCAAGCTTGTGTTGTACTCTTGCAATCTTTTGTACATATCCTCAAGTGACGTCACCTATAAATACAAAACAATCCATTTTCCATAGTAACTAACAAATTGTGCCAGGAACTAATACGAGAAACAAAAATAAAATATCTAATGAAGACAACAGAAGACATATATTAAATACCTTCTGCTTGGCAGTCATTTTCTCTTCTTTGACTCTATCAAGTTCTTCTCCAAGAGAAGCCTGCACTTTCTCAGCTGCAACTCTCGATTCTTTTTCTTTTCTGTGACTTTCAATGGCGTCCTAGTGTCCAACAAGTAAGAGGAAAGGAAACTCAGTTGAAGATTTGCCAAGAGAAAAGATTCGCAATGAGAAAAAAACCAGGCACAAAAAACCTTGCCTGTTTACTCGACTCCTCCTTTGCAAGCTTTTCATGTAGTGACACTACATTCTCTTTTAACTTTGATATAGTGGCCTGTAGCTCTTCCTCTTTTGTCCTATTCTCCAACTCTAGAAGAGTTTAAAAGTTAGAGACTACAACCAGATGCGTGAACAACTTGTTTCATGTAAAGGAATCGCAAGAAAGAAACTAACCTTTGTGGTTGTATTTTTGTTCTGCAGATTCCAAAGAAACCTTCAGATTTTCCTTCTCTTGGACATGGGTTTCATCAACTTGTTGGAACCATTTGACACAAACCTTCAGTCTCTTGATAATATCCGTCATTTGCTCAATCTTAGCCTGCAGGGACCGAGAAGAAAAAAAACTTCTTAGTGAAACCATAAAAGAAAACATCTACAATGTTAGAGCATAGAGCAACCGTAACTCAGTAACGAACCTTTGTATCAAACTTTCCAGCTTTTGCTCTCTCACTAAGCAACGCCAATACTTCATCTTTTGTAAATTCTACTTTACCACAATCTTCTGTGCTGCCCACATCGTTGTTCATCGTAATATCTTGTTTGTTCACAGTAGAAAACGCTTGTCTTCTACCAGTACCTTGCGTTTCCACTTTCCTTCGCTTGTCAAATGGAATGCTACCAAAACCCTCCTTTTTCTGAAATTGAATCAAGCATACAAATTAAGTAAAGCCACAGATTTTTTTCCTCAATTTCTTAACGAGACCCATACTCCTGCTAGAAGAAAGTAAAATCCCAGAACCCACGATTACCCTAAATTTTCTCAATAACACATCAGTAAGAAATGTCAAGGCCGATGAGGATAAGCCCTTAATAATTTCATCTACCAAGCTCTGAAACGAAACCCTATTTGCGGAATTTAATGATTCAAACGACCAATCAAACAATTCTTAGGGTTTTTCTTGAACCCATCATCTATGAGAAAGGGGCTTACGGCGTTTGGACTGCGCGGAGGACGATTCTGATTGCGAGAAGACATCTTCGATAAACAAATATTCCCACAGATTTCTTCACCACTCTCTCGTCAAATGCATAAGAATTCCGATCCGGAGTCTGCTCCAGAATTCGGATTACTGACTCCGATTGATTCTCAAGCTCGTACAGAATCAAACCGTAAGCTTCTCAATCGAAGACGAGAAAACTAGGGTTCTTCTCTCTTTCCTAATTGGGGATTTTAGAGTGTGTGAGTGACTGAAGCAGGAGCCTGTAGTTTCGAAATTCGAACGGATTTGAAATTAGATGTGGCGGACTTTTGATAACGTTACCCTTTATTCTTTCTTCGATATTAAACCGATTAATTACTATCAAAAATTAAAAAAATTAAAAAGCGTAAAGCTAAATTTGGGCCTAACAAGTAAAGTATTCGGCTCGGCCCATATCTTAGTACATGATTTTTACTTATTTTTTTTTTCTGAATTCCACTATTGCCACGTGGGTGCATTCTGGCTGCCCAGTCCAACGTGGCCGAACAAAAGAAACACGGGGACACGTGGCTTTAAATGATTCGTTGATATCATATCCAACCAAGATAAGGACCTTAAGGTGCTCTTTGTCCGGAGACCAACCATATAAGCATAACCAATCTACTTCGCTTCAATTTTCGTTCTGATAAAGAAAAAAATGGCTTCGTTGGGTGCCGCATCTCCGGCTGTTCTTGGAGGTAACTTAAAGGTCAATGGCTCGAGCCGTCTTAATGTCTCCGGCAGAGTGGCGGTGGTTCAAAGATCTGGACTTGTCGTCAGAGCTCAGCAGAGTGAGGCGACTCCGGAGACTACTCGTCGATCTGTGATTGGGCTAGTGGCTGCTGGTTTAGCCGGTGGATCGTTTGTTCAGGCTGTCCTCGCCGATGCTGTTCCGATCAAAGTTGGCCCTCCTCCACCGCCTTCCGGTGGCCTTCGTAAGTTAACCAACTAACTAATCTTCTAATAAGATTTTTAATACTTTTGCTTACTTAGTTACTTTAAAGTTTAACGTTAAAATGTGGCTGCTTCATCGGATTTTTTATATGAGAATTTATAGAGTTCATAATTATTAGGGGTGGGCATTCCGGTTTGGTTTCGGTTTGATTTTTTTGGTTTTTCAGTTTTAAGGTTCTATAGAAAATAAAACCATTTAGAAACCGATTGAAATACGGTTTGGTTTGGTTTGGTTTTCTTCGGTTTATAGTTTTAACGGTTTTAACCAAAATTAATTCGGTTCGGTTTGGTTTGGTTTTGGTTTCGGTTTTTGTAGATGATTTCATAATTTTATAAAAAAATAATATTTAAAAACTCAAATCAAAACATTGAATTTGTAATTGTAAAATTTTAAAACTCAAAATTGATTATATTAGAAAACTTAAAAAGTATGGAAGTCAAACTTAGTGATGCGGGTTTGCGAAAATAATTTGATGAAATTATAGTAAAAAATAAATAAATGATCCAATACCTTAAATTATATATAAAATGCTTATATATCTAGAGTTTGTATCTTTTTTTATTAATCTCTTTTTATGAATTTTTTTGTGCAACCGTTTTAGAATATATATTTTTTATAAAAAATAAAATTAGGTATTAGTAATACAAGTATCTATATAAGCATATATAAAAATAAATTATTTTTTTCGGTTAAATCACGGTTTTACGGTTTTAAACCAAACCGAAACGAAACCAAAATAACTTTTATAATGGTAACCGAACGGGTTTTTAAACAAAACCAAAACCGAACAGAATTACAAATTTACGGTTCGATTCGGTTTGATTTTTTCGGTTACGGTTATTTTGCCCACCCCTAATAATTATCATGGATGAGTACTGACTTGACTTGAAATGGAGAATAGGGTTTAACACGGGTTTATTTAGGTTCGGTTTGGTTAACTAAAGACATACAGTATAATGGAATCTGTTAGATATGACTTCAGATTTGGTTTTCAATAAATATCCATAATTTAAATGAATTCCCAAAGAAATTTCAATTAGTATCTGAAACGTGTGTTGTTTGTTGAGCAGCTGGGACAGAAAACTCAGACCAAGCAAGAGACTTTTCATTGGCATTGAAAGATAGATTTTATTTACAAGCATTGCCACCAACAGAAGCTGCAGCTAGAGCCAAAGAATCTGCCAAAGATATCATAAACGTGAAGCCATTGATCGACAAGAAAGCTTGGCCGTATGTTATGAACGATCTCCGTTCCAAGGCTTCTTATCTTCGTTTTGATCTTAACACAATCATCGCCTCCAAACCCAAGGATGAGAAGAAGTCCCTTAAGGAGCTCACTGGCAAGCTCTTCGATACCATCGATAATGTAAGTTTCTCATCTAGCTTCGATTGTGGCTCACATCAACTAATTCTCAATCACTTTCATTATAGCCAACAAGCATTGGATATCTTTTAAATTTCTATTGTGCAATATTGCCAAAAAAAATAAACAATTGATCACTTGTCAACATTAGGGTTTCCTCTCATGGTTTCTTGGTCATGAAGCTAAAGTGTGTGTGATCAGTTCATGACAAGTCTATTAAGCTCACTGAGAGTTTCTTATTTGTCTGATCGAATGTTTGTTTATGATTGATTCTCCGACAGCTGGATTATGCGGCTAAGAAAAAGAATCCGTCGCAGGCTGAGAAGTACTATGCTGAGACAGTCTCTGCTTTGAACGATGTTCTTGCCAAGCTTGGTTAAGCATTTTAATTCTGCATTTTTCTTGTAAATTACTATCTCTTGATTTTTGTTCCTGAATACTTTTGTCTCAAATTCGTGAATCTGAATCTATGTTTCACGTTTTTCACCGAAAAATGGTACTAATTTCTTGAGTATGCATCAACTTTCCTCCACGGTAATTTACCAAAACAATATTAAATTTAAATTCAATTCGAACATTTCTTAAATCATTCCATCAGTTTCACTATATAAGATGTTTCAATTCAATACACACGATTTTTATTTTTATTTTTTAAATCCAAAGACTTAAATTATCTCAAAGTTATATAATTTATGCTTATACATAACAACGAAGACTGATAGGGGAAAGCTTAAACGAAAGGAACTTTTTCACTGAAACTAGAACGACGAATCAAAGTTGAATTAAACATTTCTAGTTTTGATCTCCCTCGTTCTGTTAACAAATAGCAGCAATTTCACTTTAATTGGGCCTGAATGTGCAGACTCACGAGGCCCATCTCTTCTTTTCATATGGGTTTTGGAGTTCTTCGTCTACCCTAATTTCTCCGGCAACTTTTCCGTCGTCGGCGGCGGCAACTCGCTGACTCAGCTGGGTCCCCGATGACGAGCTCAATTACCCTTTGAACGTTTTCTTCAAATTTCTCTAATACACAAAAAGCTATGAGTATCTCCTCAGTCGCTAAGCGGTTCACGCCGTATAAATCCATTTCACTGAGAAATTCGTCACAATTTCTCGGCGAATCTCTCCCTCGTCGACTTACATTACTCTTAGAAGCTTGCTCTAACTCATCTCTGATTCGTCAAGGTAAGCAAGTTCACGCCTTTCTAATCGTAAACAGAGTTTCTGGTGATAGCTATACCAATGAGAGGATCTTAGGGATGTATGCAATGTGTGGTAGCTTTTCAGATTGTGGTAAAATGTTTTACAGACTTGATTTACGATGTAGTAGCATCAGACCATGGAATTCGATTATCAGCAGTTTTGTTCGAAATGGTTTATTGAATCAGGCCTTGTCGTTTTACTTCAAGATGTTGTGTTATAGCATTAGTCCTGATGTATCTACGTTTCCTTGTCTCGTCAAGGCTTGTGTTGGATTGAAGAATTTCAAAGGGATTGAGTTTCTTCGTGATACGGTTTCTTCTCTTAAGATGGATTGTAATGCGTTTGTGGCGAGTTCTTTGATCAAAGCTTATCTTCAATATGGAAAGATTGATGTGGCGAGTGAATTATTTGATAGAGTTCGTCAGAAAGATTGTGTTATATGGAATGTGATGCTTAATGGGTATGCAAAGTGTGGAGCTTCGGATACTGTTATAAAAGGGTTTAGTGAAATGAGATCGGATCAGGTTAGTCCCAATGCTGTCACGTTTGATTGTGTTTTATCGGTGTGTGCCTCTAATTCATTGATTGATCTTGGAGTTCAGCTTCATGGTTTAGTGGTTGTTTCTGGGTTGGATTTTGAAGGTTCTATCAAAAACTCACTTTTATCTATGTATTCAAAATGTGGTCGTTTTGATGATGCATCTAAGTTGTTTCGGATGATGTCTCGTGCTGATACCGTGACTTGGAATTGCATGATATCTGGATATGTTCAGAGTGGATTAATGGAAGAAAGCTTAACTTTTTTCTGTGAGATGATATCTTCAGGTGTCTTACCTGATGCTATCACATTTTCTAGTTTGCTTCCATCAGTTTCAAGGTTTGAAAACCTTGAGTATTGTAGGCAAATTCATAGTTATATTATGAGACATAGCATACCGCTGGATATCTTCTTAACAAGTGCTCTTATTGATGCCTATTTTAAGTGTAGAGGTGTTTCGATGGCAAAACAGATTTTCAGTCAATGTAACTCAGTTGATGTTGTAGTGTTCACGGCCATAATCTCTGGGTATTTGCATAACGGTTTGAATATAGATGCTTTAGAGATGTTTAGGTGGCTGGTTAAGGTAAAAATGAGTCCAAATGAGATAACTCTGGTGTCTATTTTACCGGTAATTGGTGGTTTGTTGGCATTGAAACTCGGGAGGGAACTCCATGGTTTCATCATCAAGAAAGGTTTTGATAACAGGTGCAATATTGGATGCGCTGTTATCGACATGTATGCTAAGTGTGGAAGAATGGATCTTGCTTATGAAATTTTTGGGAGACTCTCTACGAAGGATATTGTTTCGTGGAATTCCATGATCACACGTTGTTCGCAGAGTGATAATCCGAGTGCAGCTATTGATATTCTCCGTCAGATGGGAGTTTCGGGAATCGGTTTTGATTGTGTTAGTATTTCAGCTGCTCTCTCTGCTTGTGCAAACTTACCTTCAGAAAGTTTCGGGAAAGCTATTCACAGTTTCATGATAAAGCATTCACTTGCTTCTGATGTATATAGCGAAAGCACATTGATAGACATGTACACCAAGTGTGGAAACCTAAAATCTGCCATGAATGTGTTTGAGACGATGAAAGAGAAGAACATTGTCTCGTGGAATAGCATCATTGCTGCATATGGAAACCACGGGAAGCTAAAAGATTCACTCTGTTTATTTCATGAAATGGTTGAGAAAAGCGGAATTCTTCCTGATCAAATCACATTTCTTCAGATAATATCTTCGTGTTGTCATGTTGGAGATGTTGAAGAAGGAGTCCGCTTCTTCAGATCCATGACTGAGGATTATGGAATCCAACCGCAGCAGGAGCATTACGCGTGCATTGTTGATCTGTTTGGACGAGCTGGTCGTTTAAACGAAGCTTATGAAACTGTTAAGAGCATGCCATTTTCTCCAGATGCAGGAGTTTGGGGAACGTTACTTGGAGCCTGTCGGCTTCACAAGAATATCGACCTTGCTAAAGTTGCTTCGAGCAGGTTAATGGATTTGGATCCTCAGAATTCTGGGTACTACGTTTTGATGTCAAATGCTCATGCTAATGCTGGGGAATGGGGAAGTGTGACTAAAGTACGGAGCTTCATGAAAGAGAGAGGAGTTCAGAAAATTCCTGGTTATAGTTGGATTGAAATCAACAAAATAACTCATTTGTTTGTTTCTGGCGGTGTAGATCATCCGGAGTCTTCACATATCTATTCTTTGCTAAATTTGCTTCTTGAAGAGCTGAGGCTAGAAGGATATATTCCACAGCCTTACCTTCCATTGCACCCAGAGTCATCAAGAAAACTAAATCCGGCTTGAAGATTCATTGAGAAAGGAATGAAAGATCCAGACAATGTATAGAAGACAAGGTATATATCTCTTAGTCAAATTTAAACATTGGTTAAATTTATATTAAAAAAAAGCGAGTAGAAATTTTTTCAAGCATGGCCTGCGCTTGTCTATTCTCGTGTTGAAGCAGTTGCAGAGATGTAATAAGCAATAGCAAAGAGGCTGTGAATGAAACAGAGGATCCCTCCTAATGACAGAACCCGATGGTGCGAAATCCCGCAAGATTTTCTCGATCTTGAGTTTGCTATTGTCCCTACGATCAGCAATGAGAACGCAATCGCCAATATGATCCTGAGAAACATACAAAAAAGGATCTTGAAATGAATCTCTCTGCAAGCCCCTTCTTCACCACAAGAGATTTACACATTTGTTCTGTTCAGGTGGTGTTTTGACTTACCAGGAAAATATCAGAGAAGCCACGGCGAGCTGTTTATTGGCAGATGATTTTGCAAGGTCTTGTCTTGAGACAACGCAGAGACACCCACCGAGCAAATTAGCTGTTACATGGGCTAGCGCCAAAAGGATGCACGCAGCTAAACCGTACTTGAAGGCTGTGTAACTCGGGTCTCTACACTCGAATATCCACATCTTCAAATGCTTCACCTGCACCACAACACTCAAATTAGTGAAATCCGCAACTCCTATAGACTTGTGGATGTGTGTAATGTACCTTGTTCTGAGCTATTTCGGCTTCAATGCCGAGAATTCCAGCTGAAACATCCATGGCTAGGATCAAGATGCAGATGAGGAGCCCTACGTTTCTTGCCATTGTCAATAAAACAAGTCCTTACCAGCAAACAAAGAAGCAGAAGAGATTGTTGTTAAAATAGTAAGTTGTTCTTGTATTTAAAGTAGTAGCAACTTAGAGTGTTATTTAAGCTTTAAGAGACTCTATTGGTTGGATGGAATAAGAATAAAGTGAAACATAAATCTCCTTTCTTGCATATTTACTAAAGATCATGTTAAGAGAATAAAGTTTAGTTGTGTTCCTTCATGTTAAACTCTCTTTTTCATTAGAAAAGCTAAACTTTAAAAACATTTTGAAGGACAAATAACGCATTAATTTAAACATATTGTTCTCGAGAAAAATCATATTAACTAGAAATAATCATATTTCAGAGGCATTAAAGACAAGTCCTTCCTCAAAAGGATTTAATTTTTGGTTAATTGCTTAATTTGTATGTATTATTTATTCCTGCCTTCCTTGTTCAATAATAAAACCTTTTTATATTCGGATTCTTGACAGAGCAGCCAAGCCAAGGAAAGACGATAATACAAGTTTAAATGGGCCGAAAAGCTCAAATAACCAAGCATCAAAAACAAGATACAAATTTATCCCTATCATGGTCTCGTTGTCGATGATGACGTGGCAACGTAAAAAGAGCGGTGATGACGTGGCACATTTCTCTAGAAGCAGCTCAATTCTTCGACGTGCTTTGTATTTTAAAGTTTTCGACAAAATTTCGATTCTTCGAGAGCTCGAAGAAGAAGAAGAAGAAGAGGTGAACAGAGAAAATGGCAGCTTACTACAGGTGGAAGAGCTTCGAGGAGAACGGAGATCGGCCAGAGAAACCTCGTCGTTACGGTGTAACGGAGATGCGAGGTCCTCGTTACTCCGTTCTCAGCCAAAACATTCTTCAGGTACCTAATGTAAAATGATAAGTTTCTAAAGAAAATCATCGATTTCGGTTTAGACTAAACCGAACATTTAGCGGAATTTAGGCTCATACGGTTTAATCGTGTTGTTAGGAAATTTTTGAATCGATGGGACAATTTGTTGATGGGTTAAAGTTCTCGGGAGGATCCAACAGTTTGATTCCAAAATCATTCATTAAACAAGCTATAGAAATGGCTCATGAACATGGTGTGTATGTTAGCACTGGAGATTGGGCTGAACATATGCTTCGTAGTGGTCCTTCAGCTTTCAAAGACTATGTTGAGGTAAAAGATGACATGGTTGGTATTGAAGAAGAATTAGTTTTTTATTTTTTTTGCGAGGTTAAATGTGTTTTTTTTTGCAGGAGTGTAAGCAGTTAGGGTTTGACACTATTGAGCTGAATGGAAATTTGCTTGAGATTCCTGAAGAAACTCTTCTACGATATGTACGTTTGATTAAGAGTGGTGGTCTTAGAGCCAAACCAATGTTTGCTGTGAAATTTAATAAATCTGATATTCCTGGTGGGAATAGAGCATTTGGTTCGTATGTTGTTCCAGAACCTCGATCAAGCGGTAAGAAGAAACAACTCAGTGTTCTTTGTTTCAGATTTACATGCTTAGTATGAGAGTACTTTTTTTTTACAGAGTTTGTTGAGGACATAGATCTTTTGATCAGAAAAGCTGAAAGGTGTTTAGAAGCTGGGGCAGATACGATTATGATTGATGCAGATGATGTATGCAAATACGCAGAGTCTCTTCGTGCAGACATAATTGCTAAAGTCATAGGACGTTTGGGAATCGAGAAGACTATGTTTGAAGCATCTGATACGAAGCTGGCTGAGTGGTTCATCAAACGTTATGGTCCAAATGTATCTATTGATACTTCTCTCTATTGTTTTTACCTTCTGTTTAAATGGTTACCCTCATAGGATTCATGTCTCTTGTTCTTGGTTTTTTCCAGGTGAATCTTTATGTGGATCATTCTCAGATTATGGATCTCGAGTGCCTCCGTGGTCGTCATCTGGGTAAAGATCACCAATCCGTTCTCGGTTCCTCTTACTTCTTGTTTTAAAGTAATAGCTCTCCCTCTACATCTAGAGCTGTGTGAATTTCTTATGTATTATGTCGTATGTTTCTGATGTTATGTGCTTATTTGTTACTGTAAGAAACCAAATGTTTAGTTTTGATCTGCGATCTTTTGGTGATCTCATAATATCTTGGTCAATCTCTTAAATCTCTCAGAATGTATACAACCTAGTAAAGTAATGCATGTAAGGCTTGTATGTTCTCGTATCATTAAGAGTTTCACTGACTGAAGACATGAGCAATAAATAAAATAAGCAGTTCATCCTCCTTTAAGCTATGAATCGAAGACATCAATTTTGTAACCATGCTTTTTACTATTTTGGTAGAAACTTCTCTGTAATATCTTTTGATAAACATAGAAGAGACATAAATTTCTACCAACCATCATCAGTGGCCTAATTTAACTAGGTTCTATTCTTATCCAACATTTAATTTGCACTTCACCAAATTGTTTTCTCTCTGCCACCCCAACACATTTGTCATGATTGCATTTCAATTTTTTTTGGAACTATTGCAACCATAGTTGTCATAATTATATTCTAAATTTAGCATCATGACAATAACAGCCATTTTCGTGCTTTGATTTTTGTCCTGTTAGTAGTTACTACGTTTATTTTCTGCAAGATACAATCAGTATGTGTATTGGTTGGTTATTCTGTCAGTTTATGGAACCATATTTAGTTAATCAGTTTAGCTTCAAAACAATGGAGATCTATCTATGAAAAAAGGAAAAGCTTGGAGATTGTTTTCAAAGGAGTTTCTGTCTCAATAAAAAAGAAAAAACACTTTCACTGAAAAATGGAAAAAACTCTGAAAATGGATGGTTCTTTTAGATTGTGTTGTGTTGCTATAGCATTTAGTCTTGTGTTGATAATGAATGGGACGCTTAGCTCTGCAACAACACCTCATGAGGCCGATCCTCCACTGGCATCAAACTTTGCCTTCTCTCCAGCGCCTGCTCCTTCAGAGATGCCTCCTATGGACGACGACTTTTTAATCTTCTATGAACCTGTGTTGCCTTTCGTCCCCGAGTTCCCAGTATGTTGTTTAATTGTGTTAGATATGTGAGAAATTTCTTTTTGTTGTAATTGCTTATGTGTTCGTTATTTTTCTGATAAAAATAGGTTTATATATTTTACTTGGGGGAAAGGAAACATGATGATCCTAAGCTGGTGTCTCAATCACATCTTGAAATCCTGAAATCGGTTCTTGGAAGGTAAAAGAGTGGTTGCATTGCAGATTTTTGTGTGTATATGTTTGCTTCGGAGGTGGTTATAACTTATAACTGAATTATTTTTCATTTTTTCTGGTTTGAAATTTCTGTTACAGCGAAGAAGCAGCCAATAAGTCAATCGTCTACAGTTATCATCATGGATTTTCTGGCTTTGCAGCCAAGCTCAAACCAGCCGAGGCAGAGAAATTGAAAAGTATAGTTCTTTATTACATCTTTTTCGCTTATGCATGAGTTCTTCATAATCCAAAACTCAGAATGTGTTTTTACTAAACCATTTTCTGTATTTCTTCTGTCTACTAGATCATCCTGAAGTTATTATGCTTGTGGAAAACCGAAAACTTGTGATGCAAACAACGCGGACATGGGATTACCTAGGCCAATTTTCATCTCCAACTTCTTCTAAAGGTCTTTTACATGAGACCAACATGGGAAGTGGTGCTATTATTGGCGTTATCGACTCTGGTATGTTATCAATCTCTCTATCAATTTGTTTCGTTCTCAACTTTTCTAAGCAGAACGTTAACAAATCCTGACATTATATGAAACAGGGATATGGCCAGAATCAGGTGTCTTTGACGACAATGGATATGGACCGATACCAAAACATTGGAAAGGACAATGCGTATCTGCAGACCAGTTCTGTCCTGCAGATTGCAACAATAAGCTTATTGGAGCTAAATACTACATTGATGGTCTTAATGCCGATCTCAAAATAAGTATCAACAGTACTACAGAATATCTATCTCCTAGAGATTATAATGGCCACAGGACTCAAGTATCCTCAACGATAGCTGGTTCTTTCGTTTCTAACATAACTTTACCCGGTCTCTCATCTGGGTCAGTCATGAGAGGTGGCGCTCCAAAGGCACATATAGCTATGTATAAAGCATGTTGGGATGTGGAAGGAGGGTTGTGTTCAGTTGCTGATGTCTGGAAAGCTATTGATGAAGCCATTCATGACGGTGTTGATGTTTTGTCGGTTTCTATTGGTGGCACAGCACTGCAGTCTCTTGATGTTGAAATCGATATCGCAATTCCAGCACTACATGCTGTGAATAAAGGTATTCCTGTTGTGTCTCCAGCTGGTAACGGAGGAGCCCGCTTTTCATCGGTTATTAACATTTCTCCATGGATATTAACCGTCGCTGCGACTACCCTTGACCGGTCTTTCTCCACATTGATCACACTCGGGAACAATAAAACGTTACTGGTATATACAATATTTATTACATGTCTAAGTTTGAATCTCTAATGATGCAAGGCTTGTGATAGATAGTTAAGTTGCTTTTGCATGACTTGTTTTTCAGGGTCAGAGTCTGTACACAGGACCAGAAATTGGCTTCACTGATCTAATATCTACTAATGATCATCGTCTTGATTATGAGCAAATCACAAAGGGTAAAGTTATGATGCACTTCTCATTGGGTGGGCCACCGGTGATGCCAGACATTGTTCATAAAAACGGTGGTATCGGTCTAATTAATGTGAGAAATCCGATTGATAGTAGAGATGAATGTCCCGAAAACTTTCCCTGTATCTACTTGGATGTGGAAGCTGGATCCGAGATATATTTCTACATCCAAACTACGAGGTTATCTTCACAAACATAGCTCGCTCAAATTAATATCTCTTCTTCTTACATGTGAGAATCTGAATTGTTTTCTTCTTGCAGCTCACCCAAGATTAAGATAAGCCCATACAAGACAATAATTGGTGAACGTGTAGTAAGTAAAGTCGGAGAATCATCGGCGAGAGGGCCTAGTTCATTTTCACCTGCCATTCTTAAGGTTTTGTTTCCGTTTTCTCTTATACCGGATCACTAACTCTTAAGGTTTATTTGTCAACTAACTTTTGTTTTCTTTATCTGTGTAATGCAGCCGGATATAGCAGCCCCAGGTGTGACCCTTCTAACACCTAGAATACCAACAGACGACGACACCAGTGAATTCGCTTACTCAGGAACATCAATGGCAACTCCAGTTATCGCAGGAATCGTAGCACTCCTCAAGATTTCACATCCTAATTGGTCTCCTGCTGCAATCAAATCAGCTCTTGTCACAACAGGTTTACTTTATATGTTTTTTCTAAAACTCTTTTCTGATTAAGAACTCAGCAATTAAACACAATCTCTCTGTGTTTCAGCCATGAAAACCGATCCATACGGCGAGCGTCTGACTGTAGATGGAGGTAATGATAAGGTAGCTGATTCATTCGACTACGGAGGAGGTCTTGTGAATCTGGAGAAAGCCACAGATCCCGGTCTAGTATACGACATGGACATGAATGATTACATACATTACTTATGTTCCGAAGCTCTTTACACAGACAAGAAGGTTTCAGCTTTAACCGGGAACATGACTAGTAAATGTCGGAGCTCAGGTTCATCGACTCTTGATGTCAATGTACCTTCCATTACAATCCCAGACCTCAAGAGGAACGTCACAGTGACCCGAACCGTGACCAATGTAGGACCTGTTGACTCGGTTTACAAGCCTGTGATCGAGGCTCCGCTTGGATTCAATGTGGCGGTTTCACCAGAGAAGCTAGTGTTTAACAACGGAACCAACAAGGCAGCGTTTACGGTGAGTGTCTCTCCGGGCTCACACAGATCGATCACTGCGTTTTACTTTGGGAGTTTGACTTGGAGTGATGGACTTCACAATGTTACAATCCCAGTCTCTCTGAGGACACGTTTCATTGATATAATCTTTTCGTGTAAATTGTTTAAACCCGATAAGTAAAAAAGTTAATTCCATTTGTTGGGGAGGAAAATGTAAAAAAATCATAAAATCGGGGGAGCGGTTTTTAGTGCTCATGAGAAAAACTTTTGTGATGACAATTTTTCAATTGAGTTAACAAACTTTTTTGTGATGACAATTTGTCCTCATCAGAATCAATTTTAGGAATTCGTTTCTTAAATTTTAAAGTGTGATTACTGATTAGCGACAAAACAAAATTATTGATATTTAGGATCGGTTCTGATCATAAAATTAAAATAAACTGTATAACCCAAGCTTCTTAGTGCGAACTGAAGAAGCATCAAATTCCGGAAATGCTAAATTGTCTTCCTCGTCGTCGTCGATCATCACTAACCTAAGCTAATCTCTATCCCCTCTTTTTTTCTTCTACATTCCCTATTTGATTGAAATAATTGCGAACCTAACCTAATTCTTTCCCTTTTTGGTGCTCTTGGTATAGTTTTTTGTGGTACCTAGTTTGAGATAATTGAGTAATTGCTAGTTCCTACTCGTTCGAATTTACCATTTATCAAGTTTCCAAGTTTATTTTCTAAGAAATTTGATATCTAATCTGTCATATCCTATTCTCATCTTCTCCATTCATCATCATCTCTGTTAAAAAAAAATTTCACTTTTCTTTTTTTGTTACCTATCATAATATCTGTTTTTGGTTTTTCGATATTTAGATAAAACTGTTAAAAACTGTCTTATGGCGAAGATGGATTTGTCTCGTTTAAATCTATTTGAACATTTTTAACATTGGGTTGTTCGTTTAAATTTGTCTTTCTTTTTTGGTGATGTTTATTGTGAGCATGGAGCAACTACCAGCTAGCTATTTGTTCATGTCTGTTTGTTATTCTGTAAGTTTTTGAAGACTATTTTAAGCATAAAATGTAGACTCTCTAAGTCTAAAGCAGTAAACAAAAAGTTTTTTAAAAAAACAATTCTTCCCAAAAACTTCACAAACCCAAGAATATGGGATTTGTGAAGGGAAGTTCCAAAGCTTGTCTCTTTATTGGATTCTTGTTCATTCTTAATTGCGGGTTTTGCGTGTTTGCTCAAGAAAACGGCAATGAGGAGAGAAAGGTCTGTAAAAATGGTTTCTGGGTTTCTTCTTATGTTTGTTTGTTTTTCTTGTGTTATGTTTGATCAAATTGTGACTGATGAAATGATTTTTTTTTTCTCTCTTTCTTTGTGATTGAGTTAGGTTTATATAGTGTATTTAGGCGAGAGGCAACATGATGATCCTGAGGTGGTTGCAGAATCACACCAGAGGATGTTGGAATCGGTTTTCGAAAGGTATATGATAAAAACCGACTTCTTGATTTCTCATGGCTTTTCTGATGATGATGATAATGATGTCTCATGGTTTTCAAGCTAATGGTTTTTGTTGTTTGGTTTTGAATTGATGAAGCATGGAAGATGCTCGAGAGTCCATTATTTACAACTATCACCATGGATTTTCTGGGTTTGCAGCCAGGCTTACAGACTCACAAGCTAAACAACTTTCAGGTTTGTTTTTGTGTATATGAAGCAAGCAAATTAAGAGCTCTTGTACACATCTTCTGATACATTTTCTGGGTTTTTTCCATGGGTTTTATTTCATGTCGTATACAGACCGTCCTGATGTTCTCACTGTCCAATCAAATCGAGAGGTTCACTTGCAGAGCACGAGGGTTTACGATTATTTGGGTCTTCCAGCGAGTTTGCCCAAAGGACTTCTCCATGAGAGCAACATGGGAAGTGATCTTGTCATTGGTTTTATTGACTCAGGAATATGGCCAGAGTCTCAGGCTTATAACGACAAAGGGCTTGGACCGATACCGAAACATTGGAAGGGCGAGTGTGTAGCCGGAGAGGATTTTGACCCAGCAAAGCATTGCAACAAAAAGTTAGTAGGAGCAAAGTACTTCACTGAGGGCTGGGAAGAGAGAAATCCTGGGACACCACTCAGTGAGCAGGACTTTATGTCCGCTAGAGATTTTATGGGACATGGAACAGGAATCTCTTCAACTGCAGCCTCTTCATTCGTGCCTAACGCGTCATTTGGTGGTCTTGCACTTGGAGTCATGAGAGGCGGTGCTCCAAAGGCTCGTATAGCTATGTACAAAGTTGTCTGGGAGAAAGAACCTTTTGGTACAGGCAGTATTGTGAGTGTGGTCAAGGCATTTGATGAGGCCATAAAAGATGGCGTTGATGTTTTGTCGATTTCTATCGGAACTCCTATAAATCCTATACGTCCTTTTAACTCTATTGGGGAAGATCTTGAGATTGCATCGTTCCATGCGGTGGTGAAAAAGGGCATTCCGGTTATAGCTGGTGCTTCTAATACAGGCCCTGATGCTTACACTGTGGGTAATTTAGCTCCGTGGTTACTCACAGTCGCTGCAACTAGCTTAGACCGTATCTTTTATGTAGACATGACTCTTGGAAATAACATTAGCATAATGGTATGCAAAATGTTTTTTTTCCAGGTCTTTTCACCATGTTTCAGTAGTCTTTGAAACTTACTCTTTTTCCGTAAAACTGTTTCAGGGTCAAGCTCAATATATAGGTAAGGAAATATCTGCTGATTTAGTTTACGTTGAAGACTATAAGAATGACTTTTCTAGCATGCGGGGAAAAGTTGTCCTAACGTTTGTGAAAGATGATTGGGAGTTGAGAGACGCTCTGATCTCAGCAACCTCTTATGCCAAGGGGTTGATCGTGGCACGGAGTTCTGATTTTCAAAATGATTATGAATCTGATATCCCAATTGTCTACCTAGACTATGAAGTAGGATATAAGATTCTACGCTACATTCGCTCGTCAAGGTATATATATATCCTTCTTTTGCTTCTAGAGATTGATCTTTCCGAGTCATATAGTAAAACTGATCATTTTCTTATGGCTTGCTGTCTCTCCAGTTCGCCCACAGTTACATTAAGTACCGGTAAAACGCTTGTAGGACGTCCTGTATCAACTCAAGTTTGTGGATTCTCATCCAGAGGGCCTAATTCAGTCTCTCCAGCCATTCTCAAGGTTCTTGTTTAAACAATGTTTTGAAATCTGGTCTGTCTGCTTCCAAGGATTTCTGTTAATGACCCAAAAAAATTCAATAAATGATGCAGCCTGATATAGCTGCCCCCGGTGTGAGGATTTTATCAGCTTCCTCTGAAACCTTCCGCACCGCTTCCCCGGGATTTAACCTAGGCGTAGGGACATCCTACTCCACTCCCGTTGTTGCGGGGCTCGTCGTACTACTCAAAGCTATACACCCTGACTGGTCTCCTGCTGCGCTAAAATCCGCTATTATGACTACAGGTTCTTGAAATCAAAATCCTCTTTCTCCTCACTAGAAAAAACCACCATTCGTTAGCCTAATCTTACAGAGTTTCTTTTGTTGTTGTTATAGCGTGGAAGACTGATCCATATGGGGAACCAATCTTTGCGGAGGGAGTTCCACGGAAATTGGCTGGTCCATTCGACTTTGGTGCAGGACTCGTAAACGCGGAAAGAGCCAAAGATCCAGGCCTAGTTTATGACATGAACCTTGACGATTACATTCACTATTTCTGCGCCTCTGGTTACAATTATACATCAATCAGTATACTCACCGGAAAACCCACGAAATGCTCGTCTCCGTTACCATCTATCCTCGATGTTAACTATCCGGCCATCACGATTCCCGACCTCGAAGAAGAAGTGACCATAACAAGAACAGTGACTAACGTTGGACCTGTAGATTCGGTTTATAAAGCCGTGGTGGAGGCTCCAAAAGGTGTAAAGGTTGCTGTTGAACCGGAGACTTTGGTATTCGCTTCGAACACGAAGAAACTTGGGTTTAAAGTTAGGGTTTCGTCGAGTCATAAGAGTAACACTGGTTTCATCTTTGGTAGTTTCACTTGGACTGATGGGACTCGAAATGTTACCATTCCTTTGTCTGTTAGGACTCGTGTTTTGAAGCCTTGAAATATAATATTCCTCAAATCGTCATAAATTGTTTTTTTTTCCCTCTATATGTGAAAATAAAAATTGTGATTTTATTCTGTGTGTTTGACTCTAACTGAAACCACATCAATAATAACAAACTGAGACTGAGATTCTCTTCTCTCTCCACCAACAGACTTCTGTCTACATGAGAAGCAACTATTTAACTCATGTCTTTCACCATTACATTAACAATAAATAAAAGAAAAAAAAAATCTTTTGTCTGAACGGAGAAGAAGAAGAAAAAACAAATGGGTGGAGGAAGCAGATTTCAAGAACCAGTAATGATGAGCCGTAGGAAACAAGTAATGAAAGTGAAGGAAGAAGATGAAAGCTTCAAATCTCCAAATCTTGAAGCAGAGAGACGTAGAAGAGAGAAGCTACATGGTCGGCTTATGGCTCTGCGATCTCATGTCCCAATTGTCACCAACGTAAATCCCAAATCTCGCTTTTGATTTTCTTTTGTTTGTTTGTGTATTTTTGGTGATGATTGTTGTTTTTTGTTGTTGTTGTTTTCAGATGACTAAAGCAAGTATTGTTGAAGATGCGATTACTTACATAGGAGAGCTTCAGAAGAATGTTGTGAATCTTTCAGAGAAGCTTCATGAAATGGAAGAAGCTCCTCCTGAGATTGATGAAGAACAAACGGATCAGATTGTTAAACCTGAGAATGAAACTATTCATCTTACTGAAGAGATGAACAAACTCGGAATTGAGGTCTCTTGAATTAATTTCGTTAATAGATTCTTGATTGTTTTTTTTATCATTCTTGATGTTTTTTTTAGTGATTTTGGACAGGAGTATGTGCAGTTGTGTAAGATTGGGGAAAGGAAGTTTTGGTTGAAGATCATAACAGAGAAGAAAGCTGGGATTTTTACAAAATTCATGGAGGTTATGAAATTTATGGGAATGGAGATTATAGACATTAGTCTAACAACTTCAAGTGGAGCTGTTCTTATTTGTTCCTCTGTACTTGAGGGGCTGTGTGATGGTGATTCTCTTAATATTGAGCAGACTAAGGATTTTCTGTTGGAAGTCATGAGAAGCAATATATGAATACGTCTTGGAATATTTTGGATCTAATAAGATTTCCATTTTATTTTGTTATTTCAGTTTAATATGACTTGATTCAGATGAAATAGAATCAATGTTACAAGCCAATGAGATTCTTCTTGTTTCTATGTTGCTGCAAAATGTTATTGCTACTTTGTTTATTTTTGTTCAGTTCAGTATTATTTGAACCTTCTGGTAAATTGAGAGGGTTCATTTTTAATGTAATACTGTGAGAAAACAAAGATATGTTTGATTTACTCAGAAACTTGTGATGATCTACAAGACTTTGATTTTTGGGGATTCGGAATCTAACTAAATCTGAAATTCATCTGAAAGAGTTTAAAATTTGATAAGAAAGTGAAATCATAAATGAGCAAACATCGTTGCTGGATGTTGGACATCAAAGAGCAAATTTGAGGGGTAAAATTAAGGACACGCATTAGGGTGTTTGAGAGTAATAAACAAAGTATGAGAAAAAAAAACGTAAACTCTGCCATTTGTTGAGGCAAAAGAAAATTATCTTTTAGGGTCGGACCCTGAACATATCATTATTGGGCTTTGAATGAATTAGCTCTTATATGGGCCAACTGTTGAATTGACCCCATTTTATTCTTACTGTTTCTGAGAAGCCTATCCCAGTGATGTTCATTTGTGTAAAGGTTGCGAACTTGGAACTAAGTTTTTTGTTTTGTTTTTGTTCCAACAATATCTTTGCCCACCTTTTAACTAACACTTTACAAATATAGCCAAACTAAGTTGTTTGTTTTGTTTTTGTTCCAATAGAGCCAAACTCAAAAGACATTTGGCCACCCTTTAACTAACACTTTACAAATATAATATACCGTTAATACTTTTGACTTTCCCCACTCAACGAAAAATTAATTTAACAATATCATTTTAATATTAAATAATTCATTATTCATAGTTTCCACTTTCAATCATGGAATGAAAATACCACGATGGACCGTTTCCCCAAAGTCAAATGACTCATTTCAACAATCTCTATATAGTCTTAAGAATTTTGGTCTTAAGATTCTATTGAACTCAAATCGTATATGATGAAAACGAAGTTAAATTTGATTAGTATAAAGAAAAAAGCCATTAAATGTTGATTAAATAATAATTTAGTTGTCATATTCTTTCTACAGAAGTTGGTGTTTAACCTAAGTCACTACAATCTACAAATGCTAATATATAAGTATTGACTAATTAAAATAATTTGTTGAGTCAAACCATATATATGACATGCGATTTTGGGAATCTTTCTAAAATTGAAAGAAGATAATACCTAAAATAACCCAAGTGGATTGGAGGGACGGTATGACTTAATCCATAATGTACACATAATTGTTTGTTAGCGATTATATCGGAATATCAACAATTCATTTTAATCTTGTTCGTATACAGAAAAATTAAAAAATATATATATCAAAAAGAAACAAAGAAATAAAGTACTCCATTCTTAGTGTATGTGTCAGCGCGAACCAATATAATGTGGTGAATGTGCATATATGGTTACGTCTTAAATGTTGAATTGAAAATAATTGTACCTTGAAAAGATGTTGATCAAAATCAGATATATTAATTTACATCTTTTGTTTCTTGGTCAATTAGGCATAAAAGTTTGTTTGGCCACTATATATCGCATTAAGCGTAATCAAGTCAAAACTGATAAGTTAATTTCGAAAGAGCAAGAGTACTGATCTAATTCAAGATACTTGTTTGAAGTTATCATATGTATGGAACACAATAGAGAGAACAAAAAAAAGGTGGACACGTGGCTTAGAAATGCGCACGTACGTACGTGTGTACAAAAGATGTCCGTATAAGTGGTCGTGTAGACAAAGGAGGTCAGCCAACTACCGCTTTTGCAATGGATTTGGTAATGTTGACTTTCTTTTTTCTTGTACGTATGCATCGAACAGCACAAAAATGAAAATATATAATGTGGATAACATAAATATATATGTTTATAATTAGAGATAATTGGAAAAATATACAGTTTTTTGGAAAATAATATGCAATATAGACAATTTACTATAGCTAATTGGCAAAATAGATACTTTTCACTGTTCCTCTAATACAAATTTTGTGAGACAGAATTAAAGTCTAAAAATGAAAATAACAATAATATCCTTCCAAAGAGATTCACGAACTGTACAGATGGTAGCATGCTCTTAAAGTGTATAGAATATTTTTACAAGTGTACAGAGTGTGTCGTATACTTATGAATGTACAGAAAGTATTGTACACTAATGATGGTATCTATAAGTAATTGTAGTATTTCTTAACATGTGTAAACTCATTTAATATATTAAGAATGTAAGTATACAAAGTATGTCGTAAGTGTATACCGTTGACATCCTTAGGTATATACCTAGGTGTACATCATTCTATACTATTGATATACCAAAGTATACACGATTCTAAACGTACACTTCTATTACCGTATACTGTTGTATCATATATTGTTTTAAATTTGATTTGAGATATAACAAAATTAAGCTTTTTAGATTCGGAAAAAATAAAATAAAAAGTAAAAGTTTAATGAGAAGTAATTTTTTATATATAATGTTTGCAATAAAACCAAACTAAAAAGATTGGAGAAAAATATATTAAAAATTGGCGAAAAAGAAAGGGAGAGAAAAAAAAGAGAAAATATTTTTTTTTCTTTTTTATTTAATTATTTCAATGGCATAATATGTAAATATAATATATTGATGAGGGTTTATTTGCCAAAGACACAAATCTTCTCTATTAGTGTAACAGTAAAAAACTATCTAATTAGCAAATTATAAATAATAACTGTCTATTTATCAAATTAAATTAAAAAAACTGTCTATTTAGCCAATTCACTCTAATAATTATATGCATAACGGTGACGTCAGTTTAGTTTTAATCAATATATAAACTTTCTATCTACGATGTACTTTCTATAGATTTTGTAAGAAAAAATCAATATATATATATAACATTTCACGATGAATCATTATACACAAGTTTAAAAAAATAAAATTATAACCTATTTTACCTTAGACAAATACTCCAATATATAAAGCATTTTTAGTTTCATATACCTTCAATTAACATAGCAGCTAACTAGCTTTTTGTAATTTGGTATTATCATCTCAGACTAAGTAGTTTAGAATAATAATGATAATAATAAGATAACTAGTTGAAAATAACTTTGACTTGGAGGGAGAAGAGAAATAAATACAGTTATACAAAACAAAACAAAAAAGTAACTTTGATTTAAAATTTTAGATAAATCATGGTCAAAATCAAACGTAGTACTTAACATTAACATACACAAAAAAAACAAACAATGTAATACATTATGATTTTATTTACTTAATCAAATCTAACATTTTAAATCTTACGTACGTTGGTAAAAACTGTCGTCTTAACTTAATTTGCTATGACCTAACTTCCTAACTACTACTCTGATATCATACATTCATACCTTATTTTTGTCCCATAATGATCGAATATAATAGATTAATTAGAATAGTACTGATAACATATAAAACTCTTGCAACTCTTTTTTTTAAAGAAAAATATCTCAAACTTTGTTGTTGACTAAAACCTCATTGCCACATATAAATACAAGTCCATCACCAACATCAATGTCTCATGCAAACTACAAAATTTCCGAGGAAGTAAAAAGAAAACAAAACCTAAACCAAGCAGCTTACGTAGCCAACAAGACATGATGGAAGAATTCGATACTGCCGGAGTTTGTACCAGAACATGGTGGAGCTCCTCCAACGGCATGTTCTCCGACTGCTCTGTGCCACATTCCGCCGAGAATTTCGACGAGACATGCGGATTTGAATGGCAAAACATTAGTACTCTCGATGCCAAAACCCAGAATGAAAGCCATCTTTATACTTCCACATTCTTAGGCAATACAAATCTTGATTCCACTTCACAAATCTATATTTCGAACCAATCTAACGTGTAAGTCCATATATACATAATACATACGTGATGCAAAATCATGATCTTGATTCTTGACACTCTTTTTCTTTCTTTCTTTTTTTTTCCAGTCATGAAGAAGAAATATTCAATCCGATAAAAAGTTTTCTAGAGGGATTGTTTGATTCTACTGAGCAACTATCGTTTCCTAACTATACGAAACCAGAACTACCCGAAAGCTTTGACTTCTTTGATGACGTTTTCTTGAATGAATCAAGAACTGCGTCGGTCTTTGATCACGAGATAAGAGACAATCCCGAGGAAGACATGCAAGCCTGCAAGAGTCCAATTACTTGCAAGGTACATAAATCTATTTAGTTTCTTTTATTATACTATAGATTTTTGTTTCCAATCTTTCCGTATATTTTGATGTTATGATTATATTTAGAGAGAAAGTGATAAAACTGAAGAACGCGAAGATATCGAGTCTTCGCAGCCATTAAAAAGGCCAAGACTTGAGACACCATCACAGTTTCCGAGCTTCAAAGTTAGTAACAAAAAATATTTCAAGTATTATCGCTAATTCGCTATGACTTTAACATCAGAAAATTATTTCCAAAAAACAACACATTCCCGCAAAATTTTAATAAATGACTTCTTATGAAAAGTTCTATTTTTTTTTCGATTAGTTTGTTAAGAAAAAAATTATTTGAACACAAATAGGAAATCAATTTATTACTCAAAATGCTACTTCCAACATAATTTTATTATTTTTTAACTTTTGCCCGAAAACTATTTTTGATTGAGAAGGTTCGTAAAGAGAAACTCGGAGATCGAATCACCGCGCTTCAACAGTTGGTTTCACCGTTTGGCAAGGTTTGTGTTTCTGTTTCTTCTGACCATCCACAATGCAGACTTTATGGTGTCTTAGCCCATTTAAAAAAAAATGAAAAATTATCAACAGTGCAAGACACGGTATTGTAGAAGACATTTTCTCAGTCTTAAGACACCCACGTGACAGCGTAGTATTGAACAAATTATTTGTTTATGTTAATTTTGTTTTTTTTTCAGCTTTGCCGACAAAAAATTATGCTCCCAATCTCATCTTTATCTCTTCTTCGTCTTAGTTTAATATTAAATATAATAATAAAAAACTCTTAAGACACCCACCATAGGTAACCATTGTGGTTGCTCTTATAAATTATACTTTAAGAATTATAGTTAACCTCCATTAACCAATTATTTATTATTATTTTCTGATGATTTCTGCAGACAGACACTGCTTCTGTCCTCCATGATGCTATACAGTACATCAAATTTCTTGAAGAACAAATCACTGTAAGTTCAGATTCTCACATAAAAATATTTTTATTTATTTTATGTTAGATAAATAAATTAATTTTAATAAATATTTAAATCTAAAAGGTCTCAAGTAATCCACACCTGAACTCTAGAGGATCTGGTGAACAAAAGCAGGTACTTAAGTTAGTTTACGGTTAAACAACTCTATAATCTAAAATCAACTAAGTAGTTTGATTTTTTTGTTCTTTTTCTTATGATCATATAAGATTCTTTCAATTTTAGTGGTCAGACAAATCAAGCAATAATATTCATGATCAAGATTGTAGTTCAAGACAAGATCTTCGAAGCCGCGGACTTTGTCTAATGCCGATTTCAAGTACTTTCTCCAACTCTCCGCAGCATTTGGACACATCTAGTTTCTGGAATTAAACTATTATAAACTTATAATGAAACAAAAATATAGCATATTACACATGAACATACAAATAAGCTTTGTTCTAAGAACTGTAAAGTTCATTATCAAAAAAAAAAAGAACTGTAAAGTCCATTGTTAATTTGTTTATATAATGTAATGTCTCGTTTGGTTATTTTCCACAATTTCGCCTCTAATAATTTATTCGCCACAATCTGTAATTATACCAGTGATCAGAATCTTAAAGGTAGGAGAGTTTTGTGGGTTTTCAAAAAAGATTAGAAAGACAAATTAGATTAAATTTTTTGTTGTCATCTATAGATTAGATAATTAATATCTTGAGTAAGGAGATTTTTTAATTAGAAAATCTATCACTTTAATAAAGCAACTCTTATTCATGGTCCTCAAAGGACACGACTCTGTTTTGTTTTGTTTGTGTGTCCTCAAATCAAGGCATATGATTGAACAAGAAACATAAAGAACTCATCTTTAAGCACGGTTTTCGAAAAAAAGCACGAGTCAACAAAAAATAATACTTATAAGCCATCATTTTTTTTGGAGTTAAATAAAATCATTGTGGCAAATTCAAGCTGCTTTGTTTTTTTTTCAACAGACGTTATGCTTTTGTTACAAGCACGCCACAATTGAAAAATACCCAAAATTGAATAGACATGAAATCATAAAGTAGAGTGACTTGTTTGTCCCTATGACTGTTGCAATAACAATGGAATCATCATAATTCTTCGGAGGTAACAAAGTAACAATAAAAATTCTTGAATCCATGAATGCTTACACAACCCTCATATATCAATTCAATTCTCAGAACAATTGATTTGATTTGAAGGAACACTGATTCTCACTGTTTCTGCATATACCAACACAGTGATTCAACTAACAAACTGTGTGTATATATTGAATGAACCTAAAACCAACCAAAGTGCTAGTACCAATGCTTTTCATGTGAGATCATGGGAAAAATGTTAGGCTTGAAGATCTGAGATGATTCCGCAGATGAGAAATTACGCATACCTGAACTTTAGCTGTTTAAATACACTTTGTAATTTGTTTCGGAATCGATTCATGTAAAGAATACTTGCAAGAGAAGTGATTAAATGCTTTAACAATGAAATACTATTATGATCAAAACATCAAAAAAGATTACATTTCTCTTGAGAATGAACATTTTGAAGCACTTAAAGAAAACTAAATATGTATGATCCTTTTATTTCTTTAATATACAGAAAAATAAAACCAAAAAAGCATTTGCATTTTGCTCTTTTGTAAACGTAAGCCTTCGTTTTTGTTCTTCCTTTCTTCTGTACATGAACTACAAGTGAAGAATCCAACACAGAGAACCCCAAACTTACCTCCATATCCATACCTGATCAACAAAACCAGAGACAACTATAATCCCCAAAAACGCCACCGAAGACGAGAACCAATCCTTCACCAAAACACACTCCCAAAATCATGAATTCATTGGACTCCAAGTAAAGTATGAACTAAGTTAGTAGCATTCCTCATGATTTTTTCACTCTCATTATCCTCCAAACTGAAGCATATCTCTACAACTCCTTCTCTCTTAACCTCATCAACAATCTCTCTGCTACAGCAACACAAGCAATTGAGGATAAACAGAGAATACTGAATCCCTTTCACACTCCCATTCCTCAAAACGTTAACCAAAACCTCAACAAAGCCACTTACTTTGCTCATTTCTTCTCTTCCTCCTCTACACTTAACCAAAAGTCCCAACACTTCCACTGCTCTCTCTAGCCCTGAATCAGCTGCTTCAACCAAAATAGCCACCGACCCACAATCCACAACCCGTTTTCGATTATCCGGAAACGAACAAAGAGCATAAAGAGCCGTAGCTGATTCCTTTCTTTCCCGGTCATTCCCTACCCGGAGAAGAGAAACAAGAGCAGAGATTGCATCAGGGTAAGACCCAATTGTAGCTTTGTTCACTTCAACAACAGCTAAACTCGTTAACAGAGTAGCAGCAACCGCTTTGCAATCAGGTGACCCGACCCGTAATACAGCTACGATTCGTCTTATCACCCCATCAGCTACTAAACCAACTTTGTTATCATCTTCTAAACTAAGATTCAAAAGCAAAGACAGAGACTTTTCTTGTAAAACCTGATTACCAGAGTCAACACAATCCAGAACCGCACGAACAGCTCCTGACTCAGTGATTTTTCTCCTGATTGATGAGTCTCGCTTCGTTAATCGGACGAGGCGTGTCAGTGACTCGAGCCTTGATGCATTAGATGACGATCGAGAGATGAGTGTGGAGATTAAAGCTTGGGATTGAGATTGAGACTGAGAGTGTTCTTGTTGAGTTCTAGGTCGTGATTCCTTAGGGCTCACATGAGCAAAATTTGAAATTAAGCTACGGAGGGCGTGATTGGGAATCAGAGAAGGGTTTTCCGATAAGGGGAGCTTGGTGATTGGGCAAGTTCGATTGCCGGAGTCAATCCAGCGTTGGATAGAGACCCGATCGAAAGTATGACCCGATTGGAGGATAACCGGGTCGGACATAATCTCGAGAGAGATTGGGCATCTGAAATCGTTTGGTAACTCAAAGGCCATCTCCCACTTTTAACTCTTTTAAGGATTCGATTGAGAAAGAGATAAGATTGAGACTCTGTGTCTCTGAGAGAGAGCTTTATAATATTGCTCAGGAACAGAGCAGAGAACCCCACAAAAAAGTCGCTTGCTTTTCTCCGTCTTCGAAATTAAAACCAGAGATAGAGAGGGGGCTCGTGGACCGTGAAGCTTTTGCAGCAATGGCTTTTTGTCTCAGATGACGAAAAGGCCCCTTTATGTTTCGTGGACGTCCAGCTGAGGGTATTTTGGGAACATAGGATACTGTTCTCTGGAATTTGAATCCCGGACCTAGTGTAAAAACAAATAAATCTTTAACCATTGAATAAAAGGTGCTTCTACGACTATTCTATTTTATAAGATATTTTTTTAATTAGATATTTTACAAATTTTTATGTAAACTTTATATTTTAATTGGTTGAATGTATTTAAAATAATATATATATTTTTTAATATGCACCCTTTTAACTAAAATATCTAATAAAATAGAATATATGAAATAGTTTTTTAGAGAAAATACTATAAAAAACCTTCATATTAATAATTTTTTTCAATAAAAACCTTCAACTATTTTTTTTTCTAAAATAAACTTCCAAGTTGATAAATTTTCTTAACAAAAACTTCTAACTATTTTTGTTTTCAAAATAAACTTCCAAGTATAAAGTTATGCTTACTTAAACTTTCAAGTTCTCAATCTTGATTCTCATCAAAAATTGACTGACGGTCAACAATAACTCTCGTTTTTTAACTCTGTCAGTTTCGAATAAGAACTCTAGATGAAGAAACTCAATCTTGAGTCTGATTAACGGTTGACTAATGGTTAATGATAACTCCAATTAACATAGTAAATGCATGTTAACTATTTGTTAACTCTGTCAATTTCGAATTAGAACCTAGATGAAGAAATCAATTTTCTGTAATAGTAAATCCATTTTCTCCTTAGTAAATAATAACGAAAAACAATTGTAAAAAGACAAATAGAGTTACCAAATAGTTAACGGGAGTTATCGTTGACAGTCAATAAACCCTCGATGGAGTTCAATATTAGGAACTTGATGGTTTAAGTAAGCAAAACTTTACAATTAGAGATTTGTTTTGGAAACAACAATAGTTTGAGGTTTTTGTTAGGAAAATTTGTCAACTTGAAAGTTTGTTTTGGAAACAAAAATAGTTAAAAATTTTTGTTAGAAAAAATTATCAAATTAAAAGGTTTTTATGGTATTTTTCCTAGTTTTTATTGGCAGAGCACATCATCACATGATTCACGTTTCTCAATAAAATCGATGTCTTTTTTCTCCGAACTAGGTTGACTTTTAAGCATTTTTATTTGCGCTTAGTTAAAACTAATTCTCAACGTTTTATTCTGAAAATTTCTAAAAATTTCTAAAAATGGACCATTTATAAATTTTATTGTCAAAAATAATTCTTATATTCTAAGAATCATTTTCTCATAATAAAATTGTGAAATGATACATTTCAAAAATTGACCAAAATTTATACCACATCAGAAAGTTTTTTTTAATACACATCTGTGTATATAATAGCTGATCTTCAGGACAAAAACAGCTACAGAAAGCCAACCATTTCAACCAGAGATCGCACACACAGAAAATAGAATGCAATGTGTGTAAGAAGACACACATTAGACATAGAAGGAAAAACACATGTGTAGTCTACAATCCGTGTAGCTCATGTATAGTCTACCAATGAGGTATCGAGTCTGAGCCATTCGGGATAAGCAATAAGCAGAAAACTGAGTACAATAAATCTTTTTATTGTATGAAAATTGAATACAAATCTCGAAAATAAAACCATTGAATTTTAGTCTCAAAGGAGAAAAAGAGATTTAACACAGATCAAATCAAAACTCATCATGTTGCTAGATCAACCAAATCAATTGGAATTTAGCAAACGTGGGTAAAAGAAGCCGCCAGCCCATCTCGTCACCGTCGATCCCGGCCGAGCCTCGCTTTCCTCCCCGTGTACCACGTCTCCTCGTTCTTGCCGTCCCACCACCTCCTCATAGTAGTCATCGGGTTTGTGTGAAGGAAGGAGAAAAAAGAAGAGATATGCAATGAAAAGAAAAAGAGAAAGAAATCTAGGCCGTCGAGAAGGAAGAAGGAGAAGAAAAAACCTGCGGCCAGGAGAAAGAAAGAATGAGACAGCCATGATCGAGTGGATTCTTGTGAAGTAGAAGCAGCCGAAGCCACCGGTCATAAAGGAGTCGTCGACCTGGTAGTGGAGTAGCCATAGCCCCGGGTGGAGGTGGAGACGGAGGCGCAGTCCTGAGGCGTTATGAGCCCTACCGTGCATGCTATTTCATTGCCAAAGTGAGGATGTGCTCAGTGGATTCATGTGTTGGTGGAAGTATTATGATGTGTGAGATTAGACCTCGTTATGATTGTTTGCAGGATTCTATCCTTGCTACTTTAGGCTGCTCAAGTTACACCCTTCCTTTCATCCTCATGTGTGCATGCGACTAGGAAATGGATTGTCTTTTTGTAATTCTGGCTTGTCAATAGACTTCCACACAGCTGTCTCTTAAGTATCTTTGGACCACGTGGACCAGTGTATTAAACTATTTCAAGCTCTTTGTAATAATTTAATAGTCCCGTTCAAGGAAATAAAACCAGAAAAATTACTATACAAGTTTTTTTGGGTCAAGTAGACTGTAGACCAGCGTGTAAAGATAATCTTTGATTCACCTAGATAGGTCGTGTCTCATTTCCCAATTGTTGGTCTACGATAATAGAATGGCTATGCCAAAAGCCAATGATCACGGGAAAACGTAATAGGCAATATCACACGCACTCGTCTTGCACCGTCGATCTGCTACTTCGTCAAAGTAATCCGGACCTTTTAAACCAATATACTCTCCTTCCCACCAGTTTCATGACAAGCTAATAATTCTCAAATTGTTCTCAGCATCTTCAAGTTCTCTAAGGTAGAATATATTCTTAGCATCAGCACCTGGGACGCCAAAGTCCGACAACTTTATGACCTGCAGAATTTAAGAAATTCCTTAGCTAGATGAGATTTAGAGAAAGGCATGGATGGAAGTAGAGAAAGAGAGAGAGAAAGAGGGGGATATTGTGCTCGCATAAGAACCAGTTGCAGCTAGCAAAGTTTTTTGTAAAGTTTTATGGATTTCCAACTCAAAAACCAATTGGCAATTAATGGAGTGGCTCATATCCCTTATATGTTACTCAAGGTCCCTTTCCACATCCGATGTGGGATATTCTTCACATTTTTCGTGTAAATCAGAACTCATGTGACCAAACTTGAGAACAATAGCTGCATATGAGATACACAGACACATTCTTAAAAAGAAAAATCACAAAATGAGTCATGAAACACAAACAACAATAAAAAAAAGTACCAGAAGATTTGCATTGATCGAAGATGCAATGCATTCCATTCCAACAAAAGAATAAGCATGTTCAACACCACCACTAGACCTGATGAATTCTTCTTACGTACCCTAATAGAACAGAAAGTAATTTCTATTGACCAAATTACTTTGTTATAATTTTTTCTTTTTACTTTGGCGAGTAATCAAAAAAAATTATTCGCGGTTAATCGACAATGACGTTTTATAATCTATATGTGCTATTAAAACTAAAAAGTAGGCACGAAGCCACTATTTTTTACCGCCTAATATATCCTAGCGTTTATCATTTTGCAAACGCTATTAAAAAATCAGTCATAACTCAATCACAGCACAAACATATATACCGCTATCCTTAAATCCTATTAATACTCGTATTTCTTGTAGTGATGCCGTCTCTATATACACAACGTACATAACTAATTAATTGTCTTCACAGCTTTTATGTGTTTATGTCTTGAGTGTTTATTGTCTCCACATCTTTTGTGTGTTAATCCTTACACGTCTTTCAACTCTTGAGGCAATGCAAAATAAATTGTATATGTTTATCTATATATACAATGTCTATAATTTACTTATTTTGTTGGAAAATGTTTTTGCTTGACTAAAATAAATTAACTTATTCTTTAGATTGTTCTTGTTGTGCATGGATTAACACCTTGTACTAAGAAAAATCTAAGTGAACAAGTTAGTTTCAAACTGCAATTTACACAGTGCTTAATTGTTTATGGTTTTCACGTTATGTTATCGTAATACTACTTTGTACGATTAGTAAGAAGCAATGGTTTTAGATTTTGCTAGTAACTGATCAAAATTAAAAGGATCAGTTAGATTTTGCTACTTTGTACATTATCTATCAACTTTCTTTTAGCTTTGATTGGTTACTAGTAAATTTTGAAAACATTGATTATTACTAATCATTATAAATAGTGTTACGAGGTGACCAAATATTTTGACAAATTTTCTATATATCCTACATGAAAAGCGCTGATAAAACCGTTAGCATTGAAATAGATCCAACATCTAGATCCAAACGTTCTTTTCTTAAAAAAAAGTTTTTGCATTTGAAAGCTGCATCTCGATGCAAATCGTTGGTTTGTGAGTTCGTTAGAAAATGTTGATGTAATCTTTTATCAAACTGGCTAAAGAGACGTGTCTTTAAAAAATTTAATTCTACTATAAAATATTTATCTAATTTATTATTAAAATAAAATGTTCATAAATTACCATTTTAATAATATTTTTATTTTATAAAACTACTCAATTTCAAAAATTAATTCTCTAAAATGAAAGATATGTTACTAGTTAATATGAAAGTAACCTGCGAAAAATCGAACGAATTAATTAATGGTGATGAGACTTTGTAGAAAATTAATTTATCGAACGATTTTTTGGAGAATTTCAAAACTACCACTTTTAGGATATCATTCTGTTTGTTGTTGTCTAGTTTTTACTAATTATTTGGTAAAAAATTAATATGAAATCAAATTTATAAGAAGTGGAATTTAGGAATTATAATAATGTGAATAGTAAGTTATTAGAGTAATAAATTTTTTTATGGATTATTCTAGATATTCCTAAAAATATAGGTTATCTTAGATAATTTTTTAATTATTCATTTGATTTGTTTATTAATAATTGAATTTGTTAAAACTGCTTTTGTTCATGAACCACATATTTTTACTACATTTAATTTTATAGCTACAAAAAAAAATTTGCAGATTCCTCGATAGTGTTTCAAAATTTATTAAGTTATTACAGCATGATTATTTTGTTTAGTTTATAATAATATTATATGGAAACAAATATATCTTATGTTTTTTTACTTATGGATATATAATTATTTGCGATTTTTTTCCATGGTTTTAATTAATCAAAAATTCTTACAAATCAACTATCTTAACTTATTTATTTTTAAAATGTAACTTTCATCAGTTTGCATCCTATAAATATTAATTATCTTATCCTACTCATCATATCTCAAAATTTAAACATTATTATAAGTTTTATTTTTTGCATGAGTTAAAAATCAATTGAGACAACATAATGGTAAGAATTTGATTCTAAATTTTATTTTTACATTACAATGTTTTTAATTTTTATCTGATTCTAACGCATTACATATATTTATTTCACATAAGTTATTTTTGAATCAAAATTATATTTAAAAAATATTTTTATGGCTGATAAAATTATATATAACAAAGATTATTTTTGAATCATGATCTATAATAAATTAGAAAAAACTAAAATCAATATCTATTTTACACTAATATATAAATAACAACTGCAAATACACCATTACTTTATTAGAAGTTTCAAAAACCAAAAAACTTACCCAAAAACAAAATGATTTCATCACCAAGTAGAAGCATTAAATTATCTCTAACTTAAAATCAAAAGATATCTAGTTACAACCAACATATACTTCAAACACATGACAACAACTTCAAATATTTGATCAACTTCAACAAAATACTTCAAACACATAACAACAACTTTAAATATTTGATCAACTTCAAATATTTGATCAACTTCAAATATTTGATCAACTTCAACAAAAGAACATATACTTCAAACATATACAACAAAAACTGCTTAAAATCTCACTATCTCGATCTCAACAAAATACTCTTAAAATTATGGAACTACAAGACGTTGTCACGTGTCTCTATAAAAACATAACACATTTTATTTTCCCCATATTCTTTTTGAATCATAATCTACAATAAATTAGGAAAAAAACAGAAATTAACATATATTTTACACTAATATATAAATAACAACTGCAAATACAACATCAATGCATTAGAAGTTTTAAAAACCAAAAAACTTATCCCAAAAAGAAATAATTTCATCACCAACCGGAAGTATTAATTCATCTCTAACTTAAAATAAAAAAATATCTAGATATTTAGAGAAAATTACATCAACTACAACGAACATAGACTTCAAACATATGACAACAACTTCAAATATTTGATCAACTTCAACAAAATAATATATACTTCAAACATATACAACAAAACATTATCTCGATAAGTGTCAAGGAAGATGAGATTTTAAGGGTTTCAATGGCATTGGATAGTGGGTTATCTCGATTTGTAACCCAGAAGCAGATGCCTTCTGGAATTGTCTTGTACCAAATATCAACATACCAACGAGGACTTGTACCAGGTTTTAAGTAACCAAGTTCGGAGACGCCACCAGGAGATACAATAGTTCGGTTGTTTGAGATTGTGAGAAATTTGGTAGATGACAAAATATTAGCATTGATCGAGAACACAGGACAAATCAGAATTGACATAACGAAGACGAGTAAGGAGAAGAAGGTGTAAGAATGGTTGTAGATATTTCAAAAACCTCTCGTCTCTGTCATCGCTTTCATTGGTTCTTCTCTTTCTATTGGTGGTTTTTTTTATGAATGGTTGATAGATTTTAAATTTAGGTTTTTAGTTTGTAGTTTTTGAGTTTTTTATTTTAATTTTTGGTGTAGATTTTAAGGAAGAAACAAGTTTATTTTTGGTGTAGTTACTTAACTTTTTCATCACTTCAGTTAATTCATTTAACAAATTATTGTGATTGGTCAATAATTGTACCTTTAAATCTACTCATGGAATTAGTATCTCACCCGGCCACCATAACATATGTTGTTTAGCTGCTTTATCAAGTTATTACAACATAATTATTTTATTTAGTTTTTAATAGTATTATATTGAAACAAATATATCTTATGTTTTTTACTTATAGAGATATACTTATCTGCGATTTGTTTTCCATGAGTTTAATTAATCAAAAATTCTTACAAATCAACTCTCTTAACTTAATTATTTTTAAAATGTAACTTTCATCAGTTCGCATCCTATAAATATTAATTCTCTTATCCTACTCATCATATATCAAAATTTAAAATTTACTATATGTTTTATTTCTTGCATGAGTTGAAAAATCAATTGAGACAACATAATGGTAAGACTTTGATTCTAAATTTTACTTTTACATTACATTGCTTTTAATTTTTAACTGATTCCAATGCATTACATATATTTCTTTCACATAAGTTAATTTTGAATCAAAATTATATATAACAAAAAAAATTATTGCTACAAAAAAATTTGCAGACTCATCAATAGAGTTTCAAAAGTTATCAAGTTATTACAACATGATTATTTTATTTAGTTTTTAATAATATTATATTGAAACAAATATATCTTATGTTTTTTACTTATAGAGATATAATTATCTGCAATTTGTTTTCCATGGTTTTAATTAATAAAAAAAATCTTACAAATCAACTCTCTTAACTTATTTATTTTTAAAATATAACTTTCATCAGTTTGCATCCTATAAATATTAATTCTCTTATACTACTCATCATATCTAAAAATTTAAAATTTACTATATATTTTATTTTCTCACATGAGTTGAAAATCATTGAGACAACATAATGGTACAAATTTGATTTTAAATTTTACTTTTACATTACATTTCTTTTAATTTTTATCTGATTCTAACACATTTCTTTCTTTTATATAAGTTATTTTTGAATCAAAATTATATATAACAAATATTTTTATGGCTACTAAAATTATACTCCCTCTATTCCTAATTGATTCTATTTCTAGCATTTTCACACAAATTAAGAAAACATATTAAAAACTTGTTATAAATGCATCATTTTGTGTGATTAACAATTTTCAATAATTCTAAGCCAATAATATTCAGTTATTCTTCTTGAATTTTACAATATATCATCAATGACTAATAAAATCTACATAGAAAACATAAAAATTGTATTTTTTTGAAACAAATTTATTCCTAGAAATATGATCAATAAAGAACAGAGAGAGTATATAACAAATATTATTTTTGAATCATGATCTATAATAAATTATGAAAAAAACTAAAATTAACATATATTTTACACTAATGTATAAATAACAACTGCAAATATAACATTAATGCATTAGAAGTTTCAAAAACCAAAAAACTTACCCCAAAATGGTATGACTGATTTAATCGGTCAAACCGAATTTTTGAATATTTATATTTTAATTAATTATAATTATAGATATATATGAAAATATATAACCTTAAATATAATTACATTTTCGTTCTTGTATTATTGTATCTTTCAAAAAAATACAAAAAGATAATAATAAAACAATATATTGATTGTCGCGTGGCAAGCCAGCGATCCAAACAGCCACTGCACTTGCTGTCGGGCTGGTAGCAGAGAGCTATTAGACGATCTTGAATTACTTTTGAGATGACTTTAACCATGGAAGGGAAGAGCTGATGGCCATGGCGTTGAGTATTTCCCTCTTCTTTGCCTCATATAGTCATATCTGTTTAGCCGCCATACACTCTTCTTTGCATGAACTGGTAGTTCAAAAACCATGAAACATCTAATGATAACATAGAGGCTGTTTGGAAGGGAAGAGCTGATGGCCTCTGTTATGGCGTTAGCCCAAGAAAAATGGATAACATAAGAGGTTTCCTACCTTTGAACGGTTTAATCAATTCTACTAGCAAAGCAACTATGGAGGGAGGACTTATAATTAAAAGCAATGTCTTAGGATTGTATTTACTCATTCACAAATTATGTAAAAAGAAACCCTAAACAATTCGATTTACTCCAATCTTGTTCTTCTCTATTATGCTTTACAAATTGATTAAATTTACCATAAGCACAACAGAGAATTAGTATGCATATAACAGATTAACTTGTAGGTTTTATATTACCGAGGGTCAAGAACTGAAATAGTGATTTGGTTCACTGACCAAGATATATCGTCGCGTTGTTTACTTGACGAAGAATCAGTCTCAAGAGGACTTCTCCCCAGGCAATAACCGGGCGGTTTAGGTTGAGGAATAGTCGTTGTTTTGCTTCCTAGCATCAAAACTACCAAAGACATAGTTGGTCTGTCTTCTACATGTTCTTGAACACATAAGAGACCAATTTGTATACATCTTAAGATTTCATGTTGTCTGACCATTGATGAAGAATCTGTGACGATCGGATCTATGACCTCTAGCCCATTTCCTTCTTTCCAATTCCTCCACACCTGTGTATAAGGATCAAAAACATTTTGTGTCATCCTTAGATTTGAGTGGGAAACAAGATCAAGTTTGAGAAGTTTTAAGCTTACACAACCGAGAAGATTAAGGTCACAGTTCGAATCATAGAATCCTTTGTTCCTCTTGCCACTTATAATCTCAAGAAGCAAAACCCCAAAGCTGAAAACATCTGACTTTATCGAGTATATCCCGTCCATTGCATACTCAGGAGACATGTAACCACTGCATAACCAAGATTATAATAAAAAAAAAAAAAATCGGCTTTAAGACAGATTTTTGATATTTTTGGAGAATGATTGCTTACTAGGTTCCAACCACCTTCTTTGTGTTAGCTTCTGTCTCATCCCTTCCAAAGATCCTAGCCATCCCGAAATCCGAGATCTTTGGAATCATATATTTATCAAGCAAGACGTTGCTTGCTTTCAAGTCTCTATGGATGATCCTAAACCGCGAATCTTGGTGAAGATATAGAAGTCCTCGAGCAATACCATTGATTATGTCAAATCTCATTTGCCAATTTAGAATAGAGCTTCGATTCTTGTCTGCAAATGAATCATTACCGAATTGAGTACATCATTTCCAAAGACATTCATTTCTTAGAACGGCGTTGTAAGAAACAGAGAGGCACTAACCAAAGAGATGAGAATCAAGGCTTAGATTCTCCAAGTACTCATAAATCAACATTTTCTCGCCTTCATCAACGCAACAACCTAAAAGTCTGACAAGGTTTATGTGCTGAAGCCTTGCAATCAATTTCACCTCATTTCTGAACTCATTGGTCCTTTGATATGATGTCTTTGATAGTCTCTTCACTGCGATTTCTTGACCATCAAGTAACCTTCCCTGTAACCTAACATTATATTATTACACAAGAAAATCTTGTTCATTGACAGATTCAATTAATTTTAAATCTTTTTTTACCTTATAAACTATACCAAAACCACCTTGGCCAAGCTTGTTGGAGTTAGAGAAATTTCCAGTGGCAATGGCAACATCTTTAAACTCCATCAAGGGCAATTCAAGATCCTCTGTTTTGTTTTCTCTAGATATATGTCTCCTACTTGATATTACCACTTCATTCATTAGCAAATCTCGGCTTCTCACTTGATCAACTGTTTCATTGAGACCACCAGAAACAGTCTAGATATATGATTATCACAGATAAAAATAAATGAACAAAAATTATTGATTTACCAATAGGTGTTTCAATTGTTATTGATTGCTTCTGCTTCCTTTTCCAAAAGCAGAAGATGATGAAACTTAAAAAAAAGCAAGCCGCTCACTCCAATACTCCAACCTATGATTTTTGCATTTCTGTTTCTCTTCTCCTCTGAAATAGTGAAAAGAGATGTCAATCGTTAGTATCTTACAGGCTACGTGGCTTGATGAGGGATCGATCACATCGCATATTTTTTTTCGTTTCAACATTTAGGACCTCGACCAAGGAAATGATTTTTTTTTATATTTTTATTAAAATTAATATTTTATTTTTTATTAAAAATATTAAAATTAATATTAATTTTATGATTTAACAAAATAATATAAAAAGGCTTATATATTTTTTTTATTAAAATAACAAAATAACATAAATTTTATTTTTTATTAAATATATATATATATATATATAATTTTGTTCAGCTAACAAAAAAAACATATATTCTCTTCTAGGTGTGGTTGTAAAAAATTTATGTATCTCCTTAGTAACTTTGTCGTGCTTATGATTAAAAACCAAATGAAAAACAAAAAATACTAATTGCTCTGTATTTTTTTATCCAAAAAAAAAATATAATTGATATGTACTCTATATCCAAAACAAAATACATAAATAGTGGTCTACCTGTTTGACCAAAAGTTCATATATATATGTGTGTGTGTGTGTGCAATGACCGTACGCGTGAACATCTCAATCAAATTTAAGAAGTTTGAAAAAAGGAAAATAAAACGGAAAAAACGTTTGGTAAAATTCAAAGTCTGTTAAACAACAACAATGTAATTTTGACTTGCAATCTTGCATTCAGCACCAGGCTCACGTTCTACCGAAAAAAAGCACATTATTTAACATCCAAGAAAAACGTTAATAGCTATTTTATTAGCTTAATTTAAATATATTAGATGTATTATTTTCAAATAAGAATAGGAAACTAGAAAATCTGCAAGTACATTGTGATATATAAGATTACTCATTTACTCTATTGGGTAATTTTTAGCAATTTTTTTTATGATGTCTTTTTAGTTTTACTATGTATAAAAAATAAAACTATTTATATGTTTTGAAAAGTCTTGAAGACAATTAAAATAAAATGAAAACAAGTTTTGTGGAATTATAATCCAAAAACGAAGTGAGAAAACGATAAATTATTCTAAACTATCAAACAAAAGTAAATGTGGAAAATAAAGACCATATAGCTGCCAAACAAAAAAAAAAAAAAAAAAAAAAACCATACAAACATATGCGTTAGGTGAATATTAATCCTGAATATGTATATTTTCCTAAAGAAATGATTTCCAAGTTTTTTTTCATTTCGACCAGATTATCTCCAAATCTCCAACATTATACTATTAATCATCATCTTCTCGATGTTTAACCTTTTTTCTCTTTCAAATTTGATATTCAATATTTGTATAGATAAAGGAAAAGGAACTAACCAAGATCAGTAGCAGCCAATCTAACGTAAAGATCCTGACCTCCTTTAGCATAATTCCGAATATCAAAAAGCTCACCGGTCCAAATCACACAACCCGACCCACCACCACGAATATCCGTATTAGCAAACGCGGTACAATTACAATCCGTTAAACACTTGTGTTCACATTCTTTCAGACCAATTCCTCTGTCCACACTAGCCGCCGTAGTGTCCGGCATTTTCATCTTCTTCAACCGCACAAACCCATCTCCACCTGCACAGCTCAGGTTCGTCTTCCTTACACATCCATCCGAACCATCTCTCAACCCCCACACTTGCGGATTCCTCGGCGTAAACCCTTTAATACAGTTACAAACCGGTGACGTGTTCGAGTCACAGTAACCGTAAACCCCACATTCTTTGTACTCATCGCATTGGTCTTTTGGTGCGTACCAGAACCGGTTCCAATTCTGTGCTTCGTCAATCCAAGTGAATCTTTGTAATAATCCCGTCGAGCTTAGACTTAACCTCGAGTAAATGTTGTTTTTAGTGACTCGGAATGAGTAAGTCACCTCTTCTTTACTCGTTGTGAAATTAAAAACCATGTAATCAAATGGTTGCATTTCCGGTACGCCACTAAACCGGATTCCATTCCATGGACCGCTTCGGTATACTCGTGACTCTCTGTTCCGGGAACCCTTCGGTTTCGAGTTTGAATGAGAAATCGCCGCTTGCCTGATCATCAGGACTTTTCCATGACCGAATGAATCTTTTGAAACCGGTTTTGAGATCCCAACCGAATTTCATCTCCGGAAGTAAAGTATCTGTCGGAAAATCAAAACTCTGCCACAAAACTCCATCTGGATTGTTGTTGATGGAGTCTCTGAGTACGAAATTACCGTTATCAAGAAGCTCTGCAACCACCGGAGATCTCACATCTCCTCCGGTCAGATTTGTTGACCAAACAGGTACATCGGATTGACTGAGAATGACGAGATTATTATCGGAGATTGTGAGAGTTCCGATGGAAGTAGAGAGAGGATTCTCTCTGTTTGCAACCCAAACATAGGTTCTCTTAGAGATTGCTTTGTACCAAATCCCAAGATACCAACGAGAATCTGAAGCGGGCTTGAAGAAACCAAGCTCAAAGATATTACCAGGAGACACGATCGTTTTGTTGCTTGAGAGAGTTAGAGAATCTGTAGCTGAAAAAGTGTTGGTAGAGACAGAGAAAGCAGGTGACAGAATCAAGACGAAGAAGACGGAGAAGAAGGTGCAAGAAAGGTGGTAGTTTGGTACGTCTCTCATTCTCATGTTCTTCTTTTTTTTCAACTCTCTCTCTTTCTTGAGAGAAATCAAGACTTGTGTGTATTTGAAAAAAAAAATTCCTTTGGGAAATTGGACATGTTTAGTGCTAAATGTGTGAACCTTATTTACATAATTTGATATTTGTCAGTAACATTCCCTTTTCGGCTTCATTTTTCTATTGGTCTGTCTTAGTATTTGACACGCGGCGTATTTCAAGATATCCGTTACTCGAACTAATCTTTTCACATTTTTTAGAAATTGATACAAGGCATGTATTTTTCAAGTAACAGGATATCTAATCCATAGGAGATTTTTCGAGGAACGATTTCTTGAAAATTGCTAGGCCACTCACTCTGATCCTTAGGGATAAAAAAATAAGTTACATCCTGCAAAAAGTAGATGCATGATAAAAATTATCCAACCTGTTAAAAATCTAAGATACTACTTTTATCCGGATAATTATGTCTTAATTTTAATTGACCTCCAAATATTTAAATTTAGGGGAATTCGTATAAAATAGAAAATGTAATTTAGAAAATATTCACTTACTTATACTTAAATTTGGGTTGCACTAGTTTGGAGAATAAATAGCTTTTTTGTTAAAGGATATAATTGGAGAATAATTAGTTTTAATAACAAACCCACTACATTATATAATTTTTAAAATAGACTCACGACACTATATTAGTTTCCGATCGTTTATATAAGTATATAACTATATATATATATATTTTTTATTTTTTTTATCAAGTATTCTAATATAATAAAATACTAATAAAATGGATATTTATGGATAGAATGATTGAATGGAATAATGAAATAGATAGTTAAAAATATATTGTTGCTAGACTCTTATCTACTTGTAATATAAATTTTGATACTCTTTATCCGATTTAAAAGTCACATATACTCTTTTTGAAGCGAATAAATACGAATAAGGGATATTTCTAGTTCGTATTTGAAATATATATAATCTAAATGTCCTAGGTACAGTCGAATTCAGAGTTTACATAGCAAATAAAAAGTTATTTTTTCTTTCTTTTTTTTCTTTTTCTTCTGTAGGTTTCTTTTCCTTTCCTACATGTCGTTTCTCTTTAAAAATTCAAAATGATTGATCAGCCTTATTTTTAGTAATTTTCGTAATTAACGCATTTTCTTCCATTAAAATAGTTATTATCAGTCAACCGTTTGTATGTTCGAGTATCGAGCGTTAGATAAAAATCAGTGTTCTCTTTTTCTTGGTTATAACTCCTAATTTTTGTTTCCTTCCCAATAAAATATCTTCAATTCACCAAACATACTTTAACTTCTTTCCGCATTCGCCGACGCCGAGGACAAAAAAGAAGGGGGTCGTTCCACGTTTCCCTGACTTTTCTTTTCTCTAACACTAAATAATTTTTTTTTTTTAAACAACAGTAAACTAAATAATTCTTTCCGACCAAATTAATGATTGGTCACAAACATCTTAATCTACATCTGAATTTTAACAAAAAGTAAAAATTCTACATCTGAATTTTTTTTTTATTACCAGAATGATTGTTGTTCTATGCCTTTGTTTGACGATTTTATAAATTAAAATAGTATCGTTGTGTTGGAGCTTGGAAACTTTATATTAACACGGTTTTAAGGTCTATATTTAATTTCATGCAAGTACGAAGACTAAATATTCTATCATATGTAAAATGGTTGAAGAGTGAGTATCAAAGTCAACGCTCCAGAAGTTTTGGTTTTAATTTTGAACATCCTCATACTAAATATTCTATTTTGTCAAATCGTTGAAGACTGAGTACCAAAGTCAACGCTCCAGAAGTCTTGGTTTTGATTTTGAACGTCCTTATAATTCTTCGTTCCTCATTTGATTATATGATTATATCAATAGACTAAGTTATATCCTGACAGAAAAAAAACCCTACTATGTTTGAAACATATATATCTTGTCGAATTTTTTAATTCGATAAGTGGACATCAACATCACAATCAATAAAAATCCATTCATACATTTCACTTTACCAACATAACAACCAATATATCTCTATCCTAATTAACCAAACAAATTTACTAATTCACAATAATTATAAGAATCTTTACAAAAAAAAATGAAAAAAAAATCTTATCGTCCAAGAACAACCGTATTAGTGATCTCATTAGAAGAAACAATGTATTGCTGACTCGAATCAAGAGCAAAGTTGACATCAATGGAGTTTCTTCTGTTGGAAGTAAACGTTGGCTGTTTAGGCACTGGGAGCGTGGCTGTGTCACTCTCTAACATCAGCAAAACTGCAGCCATGTTCGGTCTCTCCGCAGCTGAATCTTGAACACACAGCATCGCCACGTGTATGCACCTCAATGCCTCACGCTTATTGCACGTGATCCTGATCTTTGGATCCACAAGCTCCTCACTTCTCCCATGAGTATACAGATACCAAGCCTACAACCATTTCAGTTTCCCCCGTTAATTAGACCAAATAAACCGAACCAAAATTTGTATAAAAACCGGTCAATACCGTTCCTTTATACCGAAATAAACAGATCAAAACAGTCTTTACTCAGTTGATTTTTGGGAAACTTACATAACCAATGAGGCTTCCATGTTCAGAAGATCGAAGACTTGTGTTCCTCTTCCCACTTATGATCTCTAGCAACAAGACACCGAAGCTGTATACATCGGATTTCACCGAGAAAAGTCCTTCCATCGCGTATTCCGGAGACATGTATCCACTAAATTTACAAAGACCAAAAAGTAAATTGTTAAAGAACATGATTTCTCCAAAGATTTGTTCATATGAAAATTTGCTCTGTTTTCTAGAATTGTGTTTTGACTTACTAAGTTCCAACTACGCGAACCGTGTTAGCTTCATTTTGGTTTCCACCAAAGATCCTAGCCATACCAAAATCTGAGATTTTTGGATTCATTTCTGCATCTAACAACACATTGCTAACCTTCAAATCTCTATGAATGATTCTCAATCTTGAATCTCTATGAAGGTAAAGCAATCCTCTAGCGATCCCTTCAATTATCGCAAACCGCAGTTTCCAGTCTATCAACGCTTGTTTCGTCTCATCTGTACATTCAAAACAACAAGACTAAGAAGAATGAAAGGAAAGACTTAATTCTTTTTCTCAATCTTTAAAAGCAAACATACCGAAGAGGAAGAAATCTAAGCTTTTGTTAGGCATATACTCATATATAAGCATTTTCTCTTCGCCTTCGAAGCAACATCCAAGTAATCTCACAAGATTCCGATGTTGAAGCTTCGCTATGAGAATGATCTCATTCTTGAATTCATCAACTCCTTGTCCAGATTTACCAGACAATCTCTTCACAGCTATCTCTTGTCCATCTTCAAGAACACCCTGACCAAAAGAAACACATCTCAATCATCAACAAAACAAATCACAATTTTGAAACACAAAGACTCAGTCTAGAAAATGTGTAATCAACCAACCTTGTAGACTGGTCCGAATCCACCTCTTCCGAGCTCATTCTCTTTGCAGAAATCTTTAGTAGCTGCCACTATAACTTTCATACAAAAGACAGGTAACTCAGATGTGTTAACAGCTTTTCCTTCAATCATTATATCAACTGATCCTGAAAACGCCGTAGCCGTTTCTTTGCTCTTGGTCATATCAATAACAACATCCGATGTATCGGTGTTCTTACAACAAAGAGTTCCTGAAACATCTACAGATCAAAAAGGTAAGTGATTAAGTAAATCAAGATCTTATCTTTTGGTAATGAAACTAAGAAATCAAGAAAGAACGAAAGTTAGTACCTTTCTTTCTCTTGAATCTCCATAGAAGCAGAGCAAAGATTCCTAACAGAACCACCACACCAACAACAACCGCAACAATCACCACAATCTTGGTTTTCTTTTTCTCCCCTACTTCAGAATCAGCAAGACGAATATGAAGTGAAGATCCACCAGCTTCAAACTGCTGTATATCGACTAAATTTTGGTTCCAAATCATGCATCCAATACCACTAACAACAGAATAAGCACTACAAGAACAATTATTCAAACATCTCTCTTTACAATCCTCAGGATCAACAAGATTATGTTCAGGAATTTCAAAATCAGGCAACTTCACAGATTTAAGCGTAAAGAACTCATCTTCACCTCTCACAACTTCAACACTAGTGTTCCTCTCACACTTCAACGGTGTTCTTCTTCTACAACCACTACTCCAGTTCCCTACAGCAACTGGCTCATAACCTTTAATACAACTACAGATTCCATTAGATCCTTTCATATCACAAATACCAAATCTCCCACAACGATTATACTTATCACACTCAGTATCTGGCTCAGATTGAAACTTAGTCCACTTCTTCAAAGTCTCATTCCATCTCAATTCCTCTTCAGTTCCATTATAAAGAACCTTAAACCTAAGCAACATCGATGGATCTGAAGGAACATACGTGAAATACACGCTACCTGTTTCATCTGGAGGAGACGAAAGCTTAAACCCATAAAGATAATTCGTCAACAGAGACATATTCTGAATCCCAGTGAAAATCGCCGAATTCCATTGCCCGCTTCTCCATTTCCTCGTCTTGTTTCTTTCCCAAAGCACAATCTCTGGTGCTCCAGTTGGATCAACCCCTAATGTGTAATTACCAGGAGAAGGATCGTTCTCAGATTTCCAAGAGACAAAAGCTAGATTATCTCCGGTTTGGGAATTCACACGAACTCTCATCTGAGGTAGAAAAGTATCAGTTGGGTGATTGAAACTCTCCCAAATAACTCTCTCTCTGTCGATTTCAGACAAAACAAAGTTTCCAGTATCGTGTATAGTAACGATTCTGTTGTTGTTGTTGTTGTTGTTGTTATTGCTTGATTCGATGTTTGAAGACCAGACAGTGACATTTCTCCCGTCTAATAATACGAGATTACCCTCGTTGGAAATCGTGAGAACTCCAGATTTGTCTGAAATTGGAGTTGCTCTGTTTGCTACCCAAACCACAGCTTTATCTTCGATGTTTCCATACCAAATCCCTAGATAACGAAACGTGGAGCTTCCGGGACTGAAGAATCCGAGCTCGAATGTTTTTTGTGGAGAGACTAAAGGTTTGTGATTGGGACCGTCTCTTAAAGATTCGCCTCTTCTGATTTTATCTGCAGCCATAGAAGATTCATAAAGAAAGAAGAAGAAGAAGAGAGAAAGAGAAACTGAAGATTTACGAAAGTTTCTCATTTTTTGGGGTTTTGCTGTTGGAGAAGAAGACCCGAGTGAGGGTGTTAGTAATAATGGGTTAGTTGCTTAAGAGATGAGCAGAGTAAGTACTATAACAAATGGCGGAAACTTCCTTTAAGGATAAAGTAGGAAAGGTGACAAAGGAGAAGGTGGCTGTTTTGTGACTGTTGAGAAGTTTCTTTATTTTGTTATCAGGTTGTAAAAGTTGGACCAGAGAATTAAAATTGGAATTTTGTGTTGTCTTTTATTGTTTGGTAAATAAGGTCAAATTGTTTGAATTAATATCACCTTTATAAGGTATTATTGCCTTTCAATCCTTCTTTTTCAAAATTATACAACCTGCAGAAATATGTTGTTGGGGTTTTGACATCTAAAGATTTTTGACGGTACCAAATTTACAAGATAGATTTGAGATATTCTAGCCGTTCAATATTTATCAAGATAACATTGTTTTTAGTCACTTAGTTATGAATGCCGAATAAAATACTTTTAGCATTCTTCTATCAGTATAAGATGTATACTCTTTTGAATACTTGAATTTATTTATAACATTTCATTCATTTCTGGAATGGACTACTTCTGACGTCCATAGTCAACGGTTACGAATTGTGAGGATTAATCAAATGGTTGATCATAATAAAATTAATCAGGATGTAATACTATATTCTTAAATTATAAGAATGTTAACAAAAATTTTAAAGAAATGTCAAGCAGGAGCAGTTAGCTTTGTATATTAGTTTAGTGGTTATATACTAGTTGCCTTTGGCCGCCACATTGACTCGTGGTCAAACTATCGCACGTCGCATGTGGATAGTCTTCTCTTTATTTTATTGCACATGAAATATTTTACGTATATATATATTTTTGTTTTAAATTCTATTATTTTCGTTTCATAATGTTTAATTGTATTTATATCTAAATGTTGGTTGCTCGCCAATGTTAAATATAATCGCATGACGTTAAATTATTCCTAATATCGATGCGGGCCATATCTCAAGTGGATGCACTGGCAGTCTGGCAAGTGGCAACTAAGCATATAATGGTACAATGGCAGATCGAATTTAGAGTTACATTATTGATTAATTTAGTGGATTAGTTAAATAAAAGTGACCTTTTACAAAAACTCGTTTAATTGAGAGAATGTGTGTACTTTTTTTTTCACAGGAAAAGTGTCTACTAGGCTACAAATACTTATAAAAAATATTTTTTTGTTAAAAAATATATTAATTTCCATTATAAAAATACTCCAACGGTCTACAATGCCGAGTCATGAATTCTATCGCTAGATTTTTAGGAGTTGGGACAAAGACAATTCAAAGCATACCGATAATATATTGTTTTTGATATGTAATAGATATAGATAAAGATAATATTAGACTTCGGTTAAAGCAAAACATTATTTAGAGTTTTACACGTGATACAGTATGCTCTTTACATTTTTTTTTTCTGGTAAACTACTGTTTTTGTGTTTTTCAATTACAACTTTTAAAAAATAATTTAAATTTATTGTTGTTTGCTTCTGGAACCATTAACAATATATGTGCAGTATTAAATTTATACAACTCTTAGAAAAATAAAATAAATTAATTTTAGATTGGAAAATGCACTTAAAACGGTGTTGATTAATGACACCCTCGGCACTTTCAAAAAATTCAAGCTAATTACATTTAAATCTGAATTTTATTGGTTTTAATTGATATGAATCAATTAAGAAATCAAACACTGTATATGAACAATAGCAAAAAAAATTAAAAATAAATAAAAAGAAGCTAAAACATCAATCAACGAGGAGATAACACAGAAACAGTAACATCATTCAACGACATTGATAACGGATCCGTCGAAGAAGAAACAGTCGAAGGCATGACAGTCTCTGACACAAACGCAGGCCTTGAAGGCGTTGGGAGAGTATATGAATAGCTGTTGAGCATAAGAGCAACCGAATCCATCGTTGGTCTATTCGCTGGACTCTCTTGAACGCATAAGAGGCCAATGTGTATGCATCTCAAGATCTCGTTTCTTGATCCCGTTGTTAAACTCGGATCGATCACGCTTAGTATAATGTCTTCTCTCCAACATCTCCATACCTTGAGAAGCAAACAGAATTACAAATTCATTTAACACAATGAATCAAACTGAAACCTCAAAAAAAAAAAAAAAAAAAAAAAACTGAAACCTCAATTACCGGTTTGGTTTTGTGTACTTAACCAACTAAGAAGATCTTCTGCATTTTCATCATCATTAGATCGACCATTGTTGATTCTCTTACCCGTAATGATCTCAATGACTAACACACCGAAGCTGAAAACGTCTGTTTTCACCGAGAACTGTCCGTGCATTGCGTATTCTGGAGCCATATACCCGCTACAAGATGAAATGAAATAACCGGGTTATACCGGTGTTTCTTAAATTTAATAAGCTAGTGAGTAAGAAGATGAATTTACTTACTATGTTCCTGCAATTCTGCTTGTGAATCGATTTGTCAAAGTTTGATCAGTGTCAAAGAGTTTAGCTAATCCAAAATCTGCGATTTTCGGATTCATTTCTTGGTCCAAAAGAATGTTGCTAGCTTTAAGGTCACAGTGGATAATCCTGTAACGAGAGTCTTCATGAATATAAAGAAGTCCTTTAGCAACTCCTCCTATCATTTTGTATCGCATTCCCCAATCCAAAAGTTTACGCTTCTCAAGATCTGCAACGGACGCAAAGATCAACCAACACATAATGAAAAAAATAAAAGAAAAGAATGGTAGGATCATATGGAGCAACCGGCGGAAAAAAGATTACCAAAGATGAGTTTTTCAAGACTAGAGTTCTTGATGAACTCATACACAAGGAGTCTTTCTTGTCCTTGTATGCAAAAACCTAAAAGCCTAACCAAACTCCTATGCTGAAGCTTTGCAAGTAGTAAAATTTCGTTCTTGAATTCAATGTCTCCTTGTCCTGAAGTACTTGATAATCTTTTCACCGCGATTTCTTGCCCACCCGCGTACACACCCTGAGAAATGCATAATCCTATGTTTATAAATCTATCAAGACAAACCAAAGTTACCGTCAAGAAGTTTGCTCAAAGAAACCTACCTTATAAACTGAACCAAACCCACCACGCCCAAGTTCGTTTTCGGGTGAAAAGTCATCTGTTGCTTCCTTTAGAGTTTCGAAGTCAACTAGCAACGAATTTGAAAAATCATCCTCTGCAATTGATCCTGACAAAGGTGCTTTTCCAAGAACAATAGTTCCCAGGATTCTTGTGTTACCTCCAGACTTTTTCTTCTTATACTTCAAAACCAAGCATATGCAAATTGCAAGTAACACAACAAGAACTATTGGGATGACTATCGCGATAATGACTTTAGATCCACCTTTGCCATTTCCTGCAACTAAACCTTAACTTTCTTAATCTTAGAGACAAGAACATTTGCAGCTAGGGACAACGTTCTTTAGCAGAAAATATTCAAGTGTTTATATGTACTTGTAGCTGATGTTGGTGAGTCAACAGGCTGAATAGCAGGTGGATCAGGCTCTAGATCTGCATCAAACTCATAGAATCGCCCCGTCTCAAATCTGAAGTTACAACTAGGACAAAACCACCTAAGACCAATCTGACCATCACAACAATTTTTGATATTCTCAAATCCAAAAACTAGACAGTCATCACAATCCTGTTGAGATAAATCCGGTGTACAGTGCGCACTTCCGTAGAACGTCGGGTACCCCGCCACACCCGAACCGCTTCCTCGAGTGTATTTCCTATTCGGCCCACCAGCCGCTGCAGTCTCTTTAAGGCTGTTCAACAGTTCTAGTTGCAGACGCTCAAACTCAGCTCTGTTTGTTGATATGTTTGTAATTGTACCAGCAATAAAAGTCTGAGTCGGGCTCGTCTCTTTGACTCCATAGATTTTTCTGTTCGAGTAACGAAACATACAGTGCGTATACCACACAATAGCTTGATTTGCCCGCGGACACTGCTCGGTGAGGTTTCTTGTAGCTGTCTGGACACATCTAAGACAATCATCTCTTTTGACTTCTCTTCTATACAGAGCAGTTGCATAAGCTCTTTCTTCAGATGAGTCACCAGAAGAGAGGTTGTAGAAGCCATAAGCTGCGGATGTGAGTGAAGAGAGAGAGGATACAAGGCTTTGAGATTGCCTGCGAAAGTGCTGTTGGCCGTGAAGTTGCCTTCACGAGCTACACAGTTGAAAACTGGTGTAAACTCATAGGTATCCCTCTGAGCTAAAGAGAAAAATGGTACAAACGTTAGGACACAAGCAAAGAAGAAGAAGAAGATAACTTTGTCATGTTCCATGGAAGCTTGAAGCAAAAAGTAATGAGTCTGGTTAATGGTAAAGGTCGATCTAATTTAACCTTGAAATCAGAAAAAGCAGTGGTCCTTTGAACTAGTTCAAAATCGGACAGAAGAAAGAACACATGTTGTTGACCAATGACAATTTAAAAATGTATTAGTAGATACAAGTGGGCAGTCTTTGTGAGGTTGTGGGGTCGAAGGATGATAATAGATTCAAAGACTCAAAATATGAAACCAACGACTTTTTTTTTTCTTTTTTTTTTTGATAATATGTGAAAACCAACGACTTGATTCAGCGAATCAGGTCAAGTCTAGCGTTCATTTGTCCACTGTTTTCACCCCTTGAAGTACCAGGAAAAAGAACTTAAAGTTTGAGTTTTCAAACCAACTATGAAATAGACTAATTAGGAACTTTCTATTTTCGTATAAGCCATTTTATTTTACAATTGTTTTAAGATTTCTTTAGATAATATCATAATACAATGCATTATCTTTCTGATTTCATACTTTTATATATTATGATAAATCTGGAGTTACAGGTCTACTCTTTTATCACCCAAGAACAGAGCCATACACTCTAATTCTCTTTACAACACAATGATCATACAAGATGATTCTCCCAGTACTCTCTATATCTATCTATACTAGTATTTCTCTACTATTCCGTTATATCTTCTAACGACTCTCTTCTTCTTCTTGCCAGATAATGCCACGTCAGCTCCGCAACGTATCAATACTCCTCCATAAACCTTGTTTCCACATGATTTATAAAAGATGAACGAAACAACAACACACTTTTTGGTCCTCTTCTAAACATGCATGTGTGTTTCTATAAACCAGCACAAAGACTAGAGGGAAAACAAATGTTGGTTGCTTGAGTGTGTTCTAAACTGTGATAAGTCTTTGGCATTGTGGCTTAAGAGCTTATATGAGATCTATGAGCAGATTAGTCAGTACTTCTTCTTTTTGAATTTGTAGATTTATTACTTGTCCTAGTTCTGTTTTAAATCTCCATGTTTTTTCCTTGTGGCACTCTTGTGTTTTGGTCTTTGATTCATAATATCTTAATTAATCGTCTGCATTCGTTACATGACATAGTCTATAACTTTAATAAATTTATGACATCAGTAATTAACCAAAGGTCCAAAGGAAAATAAAATTTTAGCCATTAATTAGATCGCAAAAAAAATATCTCATTATATTTAAAGAAGATGACATCAACAGTCCTAAGAAGATTTAGTGTTTAAGCTCCCTAACGAGCTACCGAGGAGATACCTCAGAAACAGTGACATCATTCAACGACATAAGTAATGGATCAGTCGAAGAAGAAACAGTCAAAGTCATGACACTCTCTGACACAAACGCAGGCCTTGAAGGCGTTGGGAGAGTATATGAATAGCTGTTGAGCATAAGAGCAACCGAATCCATAGTTGGTCTATTCGCTGAACTCTCTTGAACACATAAAAGACCAATGTGTATGCATCTCAAGATCTCGTTTCTTGATCCCGTTGCTAAACTCGGATCGATCACGCTTAGTATAATGTCTTCTCTCCAACATCTCCATACCTTGAGAAGCAAACAGAATTACAAATTCATTTAACACAATGAATCAAACTGAAACCACAATCAATTACCGGTTTGGTTTTGTGTACTTACCCAACTAAGGAGATCTTCTGCATTTTCATCATCATTAGATCGACCATTGTTGATTCTCTTACCCGTAATGATCTCAATGACTAACACACCGAAGCTGAAAATGTCTGTTTTCACCGAGAACTGTTCGTGCATCGCGTATTCTGGAGCCATATATCCACTACAAGATGAAATGAAATAACCGGTTTATACCGGTGTTTCTTGGATATTAATAAGCTAGTAAGTAGTAAGATGAATCTACTTACAAAGTTCCTGCAATTCTGCTAGTGAATCGATTTGTCGAAGTTTGGTCAGTGTCAAAGAGTTTAGCTAATCCAAAATCTGCGATTTTCGGATTCATTTCTTGGTCCAAAAGAATGTTGCTAGCTTTAAGGTCACGGTGGATAATCCTGTAACGAGAGTCTTCATGAATATAAAGAAGTCCTTTAGCAACTCCTCCTATCATTTTGTATCGCATTCCCCAATCCAAAAGTTTACGCTTCTCAAGATCTGCAACGGACGCAAAGATCAACCAACACAATGGAAAATAAGAAAAGAATGGTAGGATCATACAAATGGAGCAACCGGCCGAAAAAGATTACCAAAGATGAATTTGTCAAGACTAGAGGTCTTGATGAACTCATAGACAAGGAGTCTTTCTTGAATTCAATGTCTCCTTGTCCAGAAGTACACGATAATCTTTTCACCGCGATTTCTTAAATAATTATGGTTGGTAGATAACAAGGAAAGAAGTTTGAGTACGACGGGTTTGAAGAACAAAAGAATTGAAGTGGACCACACAAACCTGTTGTGATAGCTCGGTTTCAAGTCATGAAGCACTCGGTATACCCACTCGGCCTATAGCACCGAGTCGCGTCTATTAATTGCAAAACTCGGGCAGAGAACTCGGTCACCAGACCAAGTTCAACATGAGGAGAGCAGACTCGATGCTAGTCGAGTTACCCAGACCGAGTTCTTCACCGAGGAAGCTACTCACTCGACTTCGGTACCCAACTACACCAAGGAGAGCATGGATGCTTACACATACCAGTTCTTCACCAACCCCTGAGGTACCAACCCCATCCATTCATTGTACATACCACCGCATTTAGTTTAGCTTTTTTTTTACTCTTGAATTCTCTTTTGAATTTTTATTACACAAGAGACTGTGTAATTTAAGTTTGGGGGAGGGTTCAAGGGATATCTAACAATGTTTTCTGTTTTCGTATTTTCAAATTTTGCATATCTTGAGTCATCATCTATTGCATAAAAAACCCATAAAAATTTGAAAAATTTTCAAAAATCATTCCACAAAAACAGAGTGTTCATGTAGTTGCATTACATTTTAGGATTGAGTCTAGTTGCATATCATATAGGATTGTTGCATAGTGGATAATGATGATCATAACCTTGTTAGCATGTTGTTTGAATCGATAAAGTCAATGACCTGTTAGTATTTTTGTGGTGCATGTCATTAGAGTTTGAAGCATAAGGTAGAACTATACTTTCAATGCATTGCTTAAACATTTAGTCTTGGCTGAAACATATTGTGATTTGAAATCATTCTCTATCTATTAGAACCTAAATTTGACTCATAATTATCATGTTTATGCATTGAAACTAAACTCATGGATACCCATATACATACTTGGATTTTCTTTCCCTTTATACCACCCTTTGTTAATCCAAGTAGATTCCCCTTTACCAATTAACCTACCCTTCCTTCAAGCCATTTTTATTTGCTGAGTGTGAGGCCTTGTTTTCAGACTTAGCTTGGTAGAAAGTGTTAGGTTAGAGCCGACAAGGATAGACTTTCATTTAGTTCTAGTTCGAAATCTCTGGATTAGAATAGGACTAGGTGGGAACATGATTCTGGGTGGGAATAGACTGGAAAACCTAATTCGGGTAGAGGACTCGATGGATGGACTCGGTTTGCCTCATCGAGTTAGCAAACCGAGTGGTTTATATTATACTTTGGGTCGGATAAAAAGAAAAGGAAGAAAAGGGAAAAGTTATGAGGAAAGGGGTATGTTGAAACACTGCTGTAGTAAAGGATTTGGGAATTTGAAAACGAAAAGAATAGGCTCTGGAAATAGAAAAGAAAAAAAGAATTGTCTTGTGAAGTATGAGGAGCCATAGCTAATAAGAACTCAATCCGCTATAGTAAGTAGTTATGAAAAGAGAACCCCTCCTTAGAGTGCAAGAGCAAAAAAAAAAGAATAGTTTGACCTAGAGTGATTCAAGGCAGGAAAGTGCCTAAGGGTAGAGTTAGGATCATCTTCTGGGTTTAGACATAGGTTCGGGTGTGATCTTTATATATGTTTTGGGTAGATGAGAGTCTGTCCTTGTATGCATAGGTTGGCCCTATACCTTTAGCCTTCTTCTAAAGCTCAGTCTTTCTTTGAGAGTTTTCTGTTTTGAAAAAGTTTGAAACCAGTTACAAGAAGGGACCATCTTTGTCTCTTGACCCACTACCCTAAAGCCAAATGAGTTCAGGGACTTTGCATAAACTTGATCCTTGGTTACAACTAAATGAACGTTAAAGAGAATGATTGATTTGAACATATGTGTAGGTTAAGACTAGTGTTAGGTAGTGTTGTGAAGAGTATGGCTAACACTTTACAAGTAGAGCTCTTTGGCATTGCATTTAGAAGATAACTTTGTCATGTTCCATGGAAACTTGAAGGTTGAAGCAAAACATAATGAGTCTGGTTATGGTAACTTGAAACTTGAACCTTAAATCAGAACTCCGACAGGAGAAAGAAAAGTTTTTTTTTTTTTTTTTTTTGGGTTTTAAAAAAAAACACAAGTTGTTGACCCGTGACAATTTTAAAATGTAGGAGACTAGTAGCAGAAACAAGTGGGCAGTCTTTGTGAGGTTGTGGGGTCCTGGATGATAATAGATTCAAAGACTCACAATCTGAAACCATCGACTTGTTTTTTTTCTTTTTTAATAACATGTGAAAACCAATGGCTTTATTCAGTGAATCAGGTCAATAGTGTGAAAACGTTTTTATTTAAATAACAAGTGTTCATTGTCCACTGTTTCCCCCTTGAAGTATCAGGCAAGAAACTTAAAAGTTTGAGTTTTCAAACCAACGAAATAAGGGGGCCCCGAAATAAGACTTAACTAGGAGCTTTCTATTTTCGTATAAGCCATTTTATTTTACAATTGTTTAAGACTTTTTTTTTGGTAAAATAATTGTTTAAGACTTCTATAGATAATATCATAATAGTAGATTTATCTTTCAAATCTCATATTATGATAAGTTTGGAGTTACAGTTCTCCTCTCTTATCACCCAAGAACAGAGCCATACGCTCTAATTATCTTTACAACACAATGATCATACCCCCATAGCAAAGACACAGCTTGTCCCCAAACTGTACTTCATAAACCTTGGGCAAACATGTTACATCTATACCAACAGCTTGTAAGCTCATCTGCTTCAACTTTTAACTTGTCAATCATTCCAAAAGCAGAATTGTTGAAGATCTTCCTTCTCCATTTGTGTCATATTGAAATGGATTCTTTTCTCAGTTTATATCAAGTTGCTAAGTTTATAGAATCTGCACTCTCCTTGCTAAGTTCATACAAAGTTGCTTCTCATGTTTCAGTCTCTTCACTCCTAGCCTCTTCTCTTCTTGCCACTCGAAGCTTTCTCAACTTACTATTTATTTACTTCTATCAAACTGTATCTTTAACGAAATAAAAAATGGATAAACTGGGAGAAGAAAAACAATGAGACCAAGAGAAAAAGTCTCTTACAGCTTCAGATTCACAACAAGAACAAGCCAGGCTGTCTTAAATTCACATAAACAAAACCCTTCATTCGAAGTATTTAAAAGTCTTTCAGAGAAGAATCAAAAACAATTACAGATTAAGTATCCTAACGAGGAGATAACTCAGAAACAGTGACATCATTCGAAGACATTTGTAACCCTTCCGTCGAAGAAGAAACATTTGAAGGTATCACACTCTCTAACACAAATGCAGGCCTTGAAGGCGTCGGGAGAGTATAAGAATGGCTACTGAGCATGAGAGCAACCGAAGCCATTGTTGGTCTAGTCGCTGCACTCTCTTGAACGCATAAGAGGCCAATGTGTATGCATCTCAAGATCTCGTTTCTTGATCCCGTGGTTAAACTCGGATCAATCACGCTTAGTATAGTGTCTTCTCTCCAGCTTCTCCATACCTGAGAAAGAAACAGACTCACATATTTATTTGACAAGATGACCAAAACTGAAACCCCAATTACTGGTTTGGTTTTGTGTACTTACCCAACTAAGGAGATCTTCTGCATTTTCACCATCATTAGATCCACCATTGTTGTTTTTCCTACCTGTAATAATCTCTATGACTAATACACCAAAGCTAAAAACATCTGTTTTGACTGAGAATTGTCCGTGCATCGCGTATTCCGGAGCCATATACCCACTACAAGATAAAATGATATAAACGGTTTATACAGGTGTTTCTTGGAATTGAAGTTAGTAAGATGAATTTACTTACTAAGTTCCTGCGATTCTGCTTGTGAATCGATGTGTCATTGTTTGGTCTGTGTCAAAGAGTTTAGCTAATCCAAAATCTGCTATTTTTGGATTCATTTCTTGGTCCAAAAGAATGTTACTAGCTTTAAGATCACGGTGAATTATCCGGAAACGAGAGTCTTCATGAAGATAAAGAAGTCCTCTGGCAACTCCTCCGATCATTTTGTATCGCATTCCCCAATCCAAAAGCTGACACTTCTCGAGATCTGCGATGAAACAAAGATTAATACAGAGCGGAAAAAGAATGCTAGGATCATATGGAGCAAATGGAGGAAAAGGATTTACCGAAGATGAAATGGTCAAGACTAGAGTTCTTGATGAACTCATAGACAAGGAGTCTTTCTTCTCCTTGTATGCAGAAACCTAAAAGCCTAACCAAATTCCTATGTTGAAGCTTTGCAAGTAATAAAATTTCGTTCCTGAACTCAATGTCTCCTTGCCCAGAAGTACCGGATAATCTCTTCACTGCGATTTCTTGCCCATTAGAAAACACACCCTGAGACATACATAATACCAAGTTCGTTAATCTCTCAAATAAACAAACCAAAGTTACCGGTAAGAAGTTTGTTTAAAGAAACCTACCTTATAAACTGAACCAAACCCACCACGTCCAAGTTCGTTTTCAGAAGAGAAGTTATTTGTTGCGGCCTTTAGAGTTTCGAAGGGAACTAACAGCGAATCTGTATTCGAGAACTCATCCTCGGCAATTGATCCCGACAAAGGCGATTTCCCAAGAACTGATTACGCAGATAGTAGTTCTCAGAATTATTATAGTTTATCCTTTTTTACAATATAAAGATAAAAAGAAGAAGAACATTGAGTTACCTTTGTTTCTATCTCCAGACTTTTTCTTCTTCCGTATCAAGACCAAGCATAAGCAAATTGCAAGTAATGAAACAAGAACTATAGGGATGACTATCGCGATAATGACTTTAGATCCACCTTTTCCCTTTCCTGCAATAAAACATTCACTCTCTTAAATCTTAGAGACAAGAACGTGTGCAGCTAGGGACAACGTCTGCAGCAGAACACAAAAGAGACACATTCAAGCATTTCTATTTACCTGTTCTCTCATTTCTTGCAGCTGACTTTGGTGAGTCAGCAGGCTGAATTGCAGGTGGATCAGCCTCTAGGTCGGCATCAAACTCATAGAATCGCCATGTCTCAAACCGGAAGCTACAACTAGGACAAAACCACCTAAGACCAATCTCACTATCGCAACAACGTTGGATATTCTCATACCCAAAAACTAGACAATCATTACAATCTTGTTCAGACAAATCCGGCGTACACTGCGCACTTCCATAGAATCTCCGGTACCCCACCGAAGCTGAACTGTTTCCTTGAGCGTATTTCCTATTCGGCCCACCAGCCGCTGCAGTGTCTTTGAGTCTGTCCAATAGTTCTCTCTGCAGACGCTCAAACTCATCTTTGTTTGCTAATATCTCTTCACCGGCAATAAAAGCCTTAGTCGGCAACGTCTCTTTTCTTCCATAGATTGTCCTGTTCGAGTAACGAAACATACAGTGCGTGTACCACACAATAGCTTGTTTTGACCGCGGACACTGCTTAGTGAGGTTTCTTGCAGCTGTCTGAATACAGCTGAGACAATCATCTCGTTTGACTTCTCTTCTACACAGAGCATTTGCATAAGCTCCTTCTCCAGATGAGTCTCCAGAAGAGAGGTTGTAGAAGCCATAAGGTTTGGATATGAGTGAGGTGAGAGAGGAGACAAGGCGGTTGAGATTTCCGGCAAAAGTACTGTTGGCCGTGAAGTTGCCACGATCTAAACAGTTGAAAACTGGGTCAAACTCATAGGTATCTACCTGAGCTAAGGCGTGAAATGGAACAAGCGTTAGAACACAAGCAAAGAAGAAGAAGATAACTTTGATATGTTCCATGGAAGCTTGAAGCTTTTTTCTTCTACTGTAATCTATGAGAAACCCCCAAAACGTAATGAGTCTAGATATGGTTAAGGTCGATCTAATTTGACCTTGAAATGTGAAACAAAAAAACAAAAAAGCAATGTTTTCTTTTATCTATTTCAAAATCTGACAGCCAAAAGAACACAACTTGCTGATCAAAAACAATTATCAAATTGAGCAGCAGTTACAAGTGGGCAGCCTTTGTGAGGTTGTTGGGTCCTGCATGATGATAGATTCATAGAATTATAATATAAAGCCAACGACTTGGTGCAGCGAAACAGGTCCATGGTGTGAAAAAATGTTATTTAAATAACAAGTGTTCATTGCTCACTTCTTTCCTCTCAAGTACCGATATGAATTGAAAGACTGAAACTTTGACCAATTAGGAATTATAAACTAATCTTTCCATTAATAGTAAATACATTACTTAAGTAAATCCCAGAGACTTACAATAGCTTTATTCCTCTACCTCCTTCGAATTACCAACGAGATGCATGTCTTAGAAGACACTTTTGTCTTGGATCTTACTTGCTGAATGAGATCTCGTCCCAAGATTTTACCAGATAAGCTGATTTTTGGGACAGAGTTTAAGAAGGTCTTGTGTAAGGACCAAATCAAACAAATGTGTTCACTTTACAACAAAAGTTGTTTACAAGTGTGTGAAGGAACATCTGTATATCCCCGATTAGAACAAAAAGGTTGTTAAACTCAAACCCGAAGACTCGATGCATTTATATTACTAGCTTCTTCATCGAGAAACCTGCACTTTCCAAACCAGAAACCACGAAAAATGTTATATTTTCAGCAAAGGA
>CM051388.1:8712603-8736332 GCA_028015245.1 Cardamine occulta | reverse complement strand
ACATAACCCAATGTACTATATAATAATGAAGAAAAATCAATACCTATTCACAGCCCTTTGCTTAGAAATAGCAACAAAGTAAAACAGGAACAGCCAAGAGATGAGTAGCTCTGATATTCTTAAAGAACAGCCTCGAGTTCCAATCTCTTCATGGAAACCTCAGCATCCCGAAATTGAAGCCGAGATTACATAATCACGGTGAGAGTAAGTACATGGAAAATGCTGTGCATCTCTCTCATGACCACCTGATCCACTTCAACGCCATTAAAGACGCTTTAATGTAGTTCCCGTGAGCCAATTCGACGCATTTACTTGTCCCCATTGCTCCGGAGACGATGTGTGATATTGCTTAACCTCGACGAGAGGGAAAATTGAGAACCATACCGGAAATTATACGGATTCTCAAGATCCAATCAGCTCAAAATGTCGAACGGAGAAGAAGCTAATCAGATTTAGGAGTCCCAGACCGGGTTGAAACATATGATAACCGGAATGCACCGAACCGAATGATGAACTAGCGCAATCGCCAATCCGTATTACACCAGGGTAAACCGGTTCGGTTCACTAAATTACATGCCTGGTTGTGGATTCTTTTAATTTATGTTCTTGAGTTGTAAACCGATCTCTTTGCTTTCCGGTTCAGTTTCATGTAACAGGGACAACGAATCAAGCAATGTCTGTGTAAAGCATTATGCTTAGAATGGGATCGCTCTGTTCCAATGTTTGCTCAAGTATATGGCTCTATTGGTAACACGAATTGAGTCTTACCATCAACTGTTCTCCATTTTTCTGTAATCATTTCATAGTGGCTTCATGAGTTATGTGAATCTTACTTTGTAAGCAGAACCAAAATAAATCATTAAGTATAACAAATTATGTGTACGGAAAATGTAGGTAACTCTGTTTTCCTCTCTTCTCATTCTTTCTTTGCTTGCAAATTTCTAAACCAGAAAGAGAAAGAGAGAAAGAGAGATACTCCTGAGATTGAGGATAGGCACTCAGTAATTCTAGGGACAACACAAAACTAGTCATATAAGCTTTTTCAGGTTTTAAAATTATTTTTCATAAAAACTTCTACTTAAATCTCCATTCAAACAGAATCATTTCTTCAAAACATTCCTCATTATATAACAAAACCCACCTTGATCAATTTCTGACTTCCCTTTCAATTCAATTCAGGATCATTCTTTTCTTTCCTTGCAAGGATCATTAAATCCTAACAAACCCTACTCTCAAAAATGTGATAGTGTTCATCATTTTACACCGTAACTACTGCAGCCAAAAAAAAAATCTTAGTCCTCGGCTATCAAAAAGTTATATCTCTGTGTTACCTTTCACAAAGATGGCTAGATTCCAAGGGTTGCTTCAAACCCGGGCTACCATATTATTAATCAGAAACTACCATAAACAACCTGCCGAAGTTGTCTGGAAGAAACCTGAAATTGGATGGACAAAGCTAAACTTTGATGGGTCGAGAGGAAGAGAAGGACAAGCCAGCATTGGAGGGATATTCAGAAACCACAAAGCTGAGTTCCTTCTTGGATACTCAGAATCAATAGGGGAAGCCACAAGCACCATAGCAGAATTCGCAGCCCTCAAAAGAGGGCTCGAGCTGGTTCTAGAGAACGGGTGGACGAATCTATGGCTTGAAGGAGATGCCAAGATCATAGTCGATATCATCGCCAAGAGAGGCAGATTGAGATGTGAAGAGACTAAAAAGCATGTGAATTACATCAATGTGGTTATGCCTGGGCTTAGCAACTGTGTGTTGAGCCATGTTTACAGAGAAGGGAATCGTGCTGCTGATAAATTGGCTAAGTTAGGACATAAGTTTCAGGACCCTAAAGTCTGGAGGGTTCAGCCTCCAGACATAGTCCTACCAATTATGCATGACGATGCAAGAGGTAAGATTATTCTTAGAACAAAATGAACCCAAAGAGTAAAATATTTGTAACTAAGTTGTGTATATATCATTAGATTTTGTCAATAACGAGCCAACATATGTAAAAAAATTAACTTTTGTAACAAGAAGATACTTTCCAGCTTCAAGTGCATTATCAATGCTTCTTTTATTATTCATCATCAATAACAATCTGAATGGCAAATGAATTCCTATTTGTTTCTCTTTGTTCTTGTTTGTTTTTTTCTATGTATTTTTACATTCTACAATTCCTTGAAACTGTAACTCAGCAGTTGAATCTTTCCGAGAAGAATAGGGTAATTCTCAATGGTCAAGAATCAAGATTGGTACCTCTAGCTCTAGTTATAATCTCGATGCAGCGGTTGAATCCAAAGATGTGAGTTCCCGGATTTGCTTTACAGCTTGGCTGATTTTATGGATTGCCATTTTCTTCACCTGGAATTCGGCAATATATATTTTCATTAACACCACTCCTTTATTACTCAACCTTGTTTTAAACTAATGGAACTTACCTCAATCTTATTTGCTTCTGTTTTGACGCTCTGAGGAAGTTGATTGAGCTCCTCCACTCGTTTGATAGATTCAGTAACGTGCTCAGGTGAAAGAAACTTCAGAACCGCATTTACGCAAGACTACCAAAATATGCAAAAATTATGTTAAAAGGATTAATAACTTGGCGATAACAAAAGAAGGTAAGAGTGTATTGGGTTCTAAAAGTAATACCTTATTCTTTCTATTTTGGTATGGACATCCAACAGGGACAATGACTGCTTCCCCGACACACTGATCAAAACTCCATGGTTCAACGTCTGAAGAAAAAGAATAAGCGGCATGAAACTGAGTATGTATTACACTTACAACGCAATGGTAAGATAAAACTAGAAGAAATAAGGATATGATACTTACCAAACTCTTCCTTGAGCTTTGCTTTGTGATACTCATCAAGATAGTAACTCTGCTCAAGTAATGGATGACTCACCTGCAGTAATGATACATAATAAACATACCAACATCAACTATTGTCCTCTTGTAGACGAGTTCAAAACATCAACCCAAAACTTACTTGTTTTTTGCTGGAATCCATGGGTTCTAGCTCGAGAGAATGGTTCTTAATATACTCAAGAAGTTTAGAAACATCCTGTTTCTGGAATACATCCCACTGGGCACCATAAGAGTTGCTTAGAATTTCTTCTTCACAAGAGTCATTACAACTTTCTCTTTCCTCTCCCTGAAACTCACTGCCTTTGCATTTAGCGTGTAAACAGTGTTGTGAAGATTCTGAATCAGAACTGGAATATCCATCTGGCCAATCCCTCTGAGCATATGAATCCTTCCCCTTTTCTGGGTTCTTAGATCTTACTCTTCCAATATTTTTCATTAGCTTTCTGATCCTACAAATCTGTTTTGTAGATACAGGGGTTTCTGTGACATGTAACAAGATATCAACCTGCAGAGCAAATCAAAAGCTTGAGAAACATACAAGGAGATCGGAAAAGTTAAATGAGAAAAGACTAAAAAATTTAGCTGACCACAGTTTTACTTCTTTGGCTAACAATCAATGTAAATCTCCAAAATAGCTAAGGCAATTGTGAAATAAGGGAAAACTATTCCAAAAAAATGGAAGGATTAAGAAAATTTACCATGTCACAAGTTTCGAAACCTAACTTCTTCACAGAATCAGGCTGTGCATATTCTTCACCACTCCTGTACGAGATATTGAGACATGGACCAAAATTGGGTATTTGGATAGAGTCAGGTAGGTTGGCGGCAATATTTAGTAGACCGTGCTTTGGATCCATGTAACGGGAAATTGGTAAAATATTCAGTATTTCAGCATAATGATTTGGGAACTGTTCTTTGAACAAAGAAGACGAAAGCCACCCTTCCAGCTTCACCCTTTCTTGACAAGTATTAGTCTCAGCCTTCCCTCTCAAAGACCCCAAAAAAACTTGCTTTACGCCAATTTCTACCTGTCATTGAAGAAGAAACGGACCAATTAAATGACCAAAAGGTATCAAAATCCAGAAAGTTAATGCGCCAGTAACATAACAGAACACAAGTCACTAACCTCAAACCAGTCCATACAATCAGTAGTATTACCGGTTTTGCTGTTTCTGTTCATAAGATAGCAACAGAACATGGCTACTGGATTCCAGTTAAGCCTTGAACCACCCATTAACACACGACGAACTATAACAGGATGGCCTTTATTCCAGTGTGTCTGAAAGTGTTCGAGATTGTTTTGTTGAAAGTCCATCACTGTGGGGTAGTATAAAAAGTTACTAGTTCTGTCTTCACTTCTCCTAGATGCTTCTTTCAAATGGATGTCGCTACTACTAGATTGTATTTCCATTCCAAGACAAAATGGACATCCCGAGAATTTATCTAAGATTTCAGGCAACTCATAAGAACTGACTATTTCCTCTGCACTGATCTCTAACTTGCTTGTCAACTCCAGAGTGACTTCATTCTGCTTACAATCTGTTAGAGCTTCCTTTAGAGATTGGTCCCTAGCATTAGATAAGGCCCGCTTACAAGGTTTGATACCATTCAAGCATTTGGCTGATCCAAACTTACTAGATAAGCTCCCATGATTTTGATCTGGGTCAGAACGTAGCATTAGAACAGAAGAACTGCGTGTAGACCTTCTTTGCAAATCCTCAACGGCAGAGTCACGACTGCTGCTACTCGGACATATTGAATTTGTCAGAGAAAAACTCAAAGAAGATTACATAATATGTCAACACTTAACAGTAGAAGAGACTAAGGTAGAAGAATGAGCACCAGAGTTGTCGATCATCAGAGGTTAATTCAGAGCTATGACTTTGCGGTTCAGCTGGATTTCGCCCTATCACATATTAAAAACAAAATCAAAAGATATGAGCGAGTTTAACTTAACAGAACCGGTGGATCCAGATAAGAAAGCACTTAGTTAGTGTCTAACTATGGATATCTCTGTCCTAAAACAAGCAAGCTATCTTAAGATAGAAAGATTAGTTAATAGAGAGCTAGAGAAATAAAGGATTTATCGAACTATTAAACACCTTTCTCTTCTTCATCATTTTCCACTTCTACTTTGTGTTCTGCATTGATTTCTTTTATTACTGGAAGAAGCATGCACACCGCATAATGTAGATACAAAACCCTCTCAATTTCACTCCTGGCACTTTGAGAATCCTGCAACATGTTGTAGAAGTACACAACTTAGTGTTACTAAATATTCGAAATTGTGAAAAGAAAAATACACATGTAAAATCTTTGAGCTAAAGAATTATCAGATAGTCAGACCTTACATTCAGTGACTCCAGAATTAGAGGCTGAGCAAGCTTTGCACCTGCATGATCCACTGCATACAGGACATTTTTTCTCAACTTCTTCTTTTGATCCCTTGTTCCTAATTTAGTCCAAGCGAAATATCGGTTAGATGACTGCTAACCAATTAGTAGATCAAAACCAGACAGCTTAGTAACAAAATTAGAAACAAGGAAATTCCACAAGCAATCTCTAGTGAAGTTATTGAAGTTGAAAAATTGCAGGAAGGCGTATCTAATGTTACATCCTAACATTTATCTTATATTCTAATGAGACCATCCATCAGCAAAAAGGCCAGAGCAATATATGCAAACAAGATAAGTAAAGCAAAACATAACCAACGATACCTTTTCTCGATACAATCTATGCAAAAGAACTCTCTTTCACACCTCAAACAAGTAACCAAATCCCCAAATCCTCTGGTTCCACACCAATGACACCTCTTCTTCTTCTCCTTCCTTCCATTAACAAAATCCCCCTTGAAAGGAACCACCTTGACAACAATCACACAAAAAAACAACCGATAAAATATAAATAGAGTAAATATAGAAACTAATTTAGGTACACACAAAGTGTCAAAATTCAAGCTTTTGTTTGTTTTTTTACCTGCATTTTACCAATAGGCATAGGTTCAAAGTTCTTAGACCTAAATCTTCTTTGAGTCAATGGAATTGGTTCTACTCCAACTTTAACATCACAAGGAGAAGACACATCACTTGTAGTCGGAGAAGGTGGAGAAATTGCCATAATGCCATTAGGAAGAACCTTCGTTAACTCTTCACCAACGAAATCACCAAACCCTTTATTACTATTCTCCTTCTTCTTTTTCTTCTTCTTCTTTGGTAATCTCTTACTCTTTTCAACTTCTCTCTTCAAAGCCATCCTTATCAAATCCAACTGTAAATCTCCTCTCTTTAACTTCATCTTCTTCACTGCTTCATCTACAGCCTCTGATTCATCCATTACTCGCTTCCCCTTCGATTTCCCTAATCTCTGAGCCCTAATTCCGCTTTCGTTTAACTCGATCTCTGAAGACGTCGCTTCATCTCCTCTTTTCCTTGATCTAACGAGCTTCGACGACTCTGGAACCTTCTGCTTGCTCCGCGTTAGGCTTTGCTGCGAAACATGAGTCTCGCACATCTTTTTTCCTTCCAAAGCTCGTCTCTTGCAACGCCATTGCTTACCATCGGAGCGGTTACAACGAAACTCGTCAGGGACAATCTCGTTCTCCGACATTCTCAAAAGACCCGCAAAATTCTCTGAATTCCGATGAGAAATTCCGGCGGAATTACTCGTACTAAGTGATCTGAAATCAGAGAAGAACAAACGGCGTTGTACTTTGAGAGAGAGGTAAGGTGAAAAAAAAGGGAGTTTTTTTTTTAAAAAAGAGGAGGGGAGGGGTTTAATTAAGTGGAGAACAAGAGTCTTGTTTTGGTTAACGTAAGATCGCAAATATCGAGAGGATCTTCAGTTTTTCAGTTACTTCTCCTCTTTTTTTTTTTTTTTTTTTTTTTTTTTTATATCTATTTCTATATATATTGGCTGAAGAAACAACCTTAATTTTTTTTTTTATTTGATTGCATATAGATTTAATATACTAACCGACACAAAAACAAAAAGTAAATCTAATTTTCTTTTGATATTTTATAAACAAAACTTTTTCTTGAACTGTATGTAAAATATTTTGATATTTTCATTTTTTATGCGGATTTTTAAACTGTTTAAAATTTAAATATAGTAATTGCAATGAATTAAACTTTTTTTTTTTGACGGGCAATGAATTAAACTTAAAATTTATGAACTTTGATCAAAACAAAAATTTAGTATGGTTTATGAAAAAATCATTTAATAAATTTTTAAAATATATATATAATCCAGAAAAATACTAAGAGGGTGATTTTAAATGCGTAGCACACAGATTCACTTGTGCCAAAAATAAATATAAATAATTTTTGACTTTTCGTAGAAAAACTTTTTCTTTAAACGTATAAAGAGTATTTTTTATAACTTTATTTTCATGGGGATTAAAAATATATTTAAATATAGTATTAGCTATATTGCAATGAATTAAACTCAAAATTTTAATAAATTTGATCCAAATAAAAATTGGTATAGTTTGTGAAAATTGACTTAATAATTTTGAAACGAAGTTGTTTGTAAAATGGAAAAAACAATGAAATAAATTGGTAACAAAGCCTCTGCAAATTTAACAGATCTCTTAATTCTTAAAATTAACCAGCTCTATCTAATTCCAATTCCCATAAGTTTTGAGAGAACTTAAAAAAACTTATTTAGAAACAACCTAAAATAAGTACGATTTTTAAAGAAAAGTTTTTTAAAATATCACAAAATGGATTTTTTGTGCCCATTTTCATTTAAGTCATAAATAGCATTTTATAAGTTTATAATTTATTTTTCTTTTTTTTGGGTTAATAATTTTAAAATGTAGGGTATAGATTTTATGGAGTATGGTTTAGGGCTTAGAGTTTAGAAAATCAATTCTAAATCATAAATCATAAAAATTTGAAGTTAGGAAATTTATGTTAAATAAGAGAAATGATTTTTAATAAAAATGATATATGTGATCTAAAAAAAATGTGTGTTAAATGTGGCGAAATATTTTTACAAAAGAATTGTTCATTTTTAAATCCAATACTATAATGAACGTATGCAATGTAATGACTTTTATTGGGCTTTTAGTGGGATTTTACAAACTTTACTAAGTTATTGTATTTTATGGGCTCCAAATTGTTTGGCCTTTTTAATTATAATAATGGTAGCTTTTTTGTCCTACTTTGCTGGCAACAATGTTTTAATCTTTTAATCGAAAGCTTTTTAATATGGAAAACAGAAAAAAAAAAAAAAAAAAAAAAAAAAAAATGGTCTTGTACTTGGATTGGATTCATGTCCGTCTACTGATATCAAGTACTAACTTTATGTGAGTTTCTATTATTATCAAATAGTACTCTACAACAAGCAGAACGTATACTATGCAATGAATTTGTGGTCAAAGAATACTTTTCTTATTTTTAGATTTTGTTTATTGTCCTCCCTTGCATTAATATAAATAACAAAGTTTTAGACAATTTTATTTCAAATGATGATTTTAACATTTAATACTAAATAATCTAATTTATTTGAAGTTTGTTTTAATAGCAAATAGTTCTACGAATGACTCCACAACAAAATATTCTTGAAATTTCTGATAAATGTGGTACTCTAATCTACAATCTCTATACTATTATTTGAGCAGGATATATTAAGAACCTAATTTTGTTATTATGTTTAGAAATTACTTTGTTATATTCCTATAAAATATGTGTTACAAATCATATAATTGTTCCACCAAAATTCATTTCATAAATTTACACTTAGTAAAAAGAAAGGTAAAAATCACATACACTTGGCAATTTCTAGAGTAGTTTCTACAGACTTGGTTTAACCTTCTAATTTTATTCATCGAACTGATAGAAAAAAAAAACTATATGTAAAACATTATTGATTATATAAATTATTCATAGTTCTTCCATCAACTATAATATGTATTTTGATTATGTCAATTTGGCAAATATTTCTAACAGTTCTTTGGCGACATTATAATTCCTCACTTGGTAATTTACTAATATTAGAGACATAAGAAGTTAAGAACTAACCTTTATCATTTCTGCAATTTGATTTTATGTTTATGTATTCGTCACCGTCTTCTGTATTAGAGGCTCGTTATATTCCCAAACTTATTAATTCACCTCCAAACAAGAAACAAAACAAAAAAAACATTCAATATCAAAAAAGATTTTTATTAATTAGATTTCAAAAACATATTGAACTTTATCAAATTTATATAAAACGAAACTTGCAGAATCCAATATTAAGTTACTTTGAAATTAATAGATATGATTGACCAGTTCTTCAATTAATCATATTGGAATGAAAGAGAGGAATCATGATTTATATTTAAGCTATTTTGAAGATTATAAGTTATATAAACACGTCATGTATATCCTAATTTTTTATTATTATTACAGGAGTTAACTAAAAGACATTAAAATTATCACAATTACGCAATCAATTCCAAATTTCTAACACATGAATACAGATTACATATCACTAGAAACAACAATCAACATAATCCCTATTTCCGACTAACAAACGTCAAAATTTAATTTAATACCTAAAAATTAAACAAATTCAAAATAATAAACGTCGATGATAACGAACATTTGTGGTAAAGAAGATGAAGATGTCGTAGGTTTGGAGACGACGATAGATAAACTTTGTGAATTCTTTTTTCAATCAATTAGAGAATAAGAAGAATTAAAGTTAAAGAGGTCATATATATATATATGGGGACAATGATAGAGGAACTTTGTGACCTAATTTGTGTTTTCTGATTCATTTCAGAATATTTTTCCAGGCTTTTCAATTTTGTATATGATATTTTCACTTTGGGCTCATGTACTAAACTTTTGTATCAGCCCAACTAATTTACAAACAGATTTGCTGATATTTTGTTTTCTTTTGGGCCAAATAAAATCATACCTGCAAGGAAATACCTTCTCACGTCAATCCCACGAGCCTTTTATCCATTCTTATTGGATCTACATGTGTTTTTTTTTTAAATAAATCGCATGAGTTTTGAGCCTTTGGCCCATAATGTCTTTCGGTACTCAGAATTAGCCTTTAACTCAATTCTATTTAAAAAATGCATCACCGTTTCAAAAATAAATTGAACCCGAAATACAAAGAAATCAACCCCTTATGCTATTAGGCCATCACACCTTTAGTAGGATCACTAGTTATAATTACAATTTAGCAATTTAATAATCCATTCACAAAATTATAAGTTTATTTAATTCTAATCGACTACATAAATTCACAATATCTATTATCTAAACATTAATTATAAATCTTCACCAGTCATTATGTATCACATAAAATCCACTTCCTAATATCCATATTACATGTTTATACATTAATATAATCTAACCAACCATAAATAAAAATCATCCTAATATATTATAACATGTTAAACAAAACAACTAATTAACAAAACTCTCCTCGCGTAAGATGCGGATAGTATCTATCCTATTCCTAATAATTCACATTATTTAAGAATCAAACTTTTTTAGGCTAATAACAAATCAGTTGCATTGTCTCTTTGGTTACTAAAATTAATTTTAACATAGTTACTGCAATCTCTTTGACTCCAACAATTAGTGTAGCTTCTTTTGGTTTAATAGTAACATCTACAATTATAGATGTCATAAAAGTAACAAAATATACACCCAAATCCGAAATGACTTGTATATATTCCCACAATTTGTTTAGTTCATTGCAAATCAATATTCTTCTTCTATTTTATCCACCTCTTCTCCACCATCTGAATTTTCTCGTCGGCGTGTGGATTGGATTTTCTCGTTTTTTTCCTGTTTGGGGTTTATGATTGGCTTTGTTTTTTTTCTCTTCTTGTATTTATTCTTTGTATAACCAAAAACAAAACCCAAAAAAAAAAAACTCATAAGTATTTCAATACGAAAATCCTTTAAGAAAAATAATAAATATTGCAAGCCAATTTATTAGTATTATTTTTATAATTAGGAATCCCAAGTTCAAACTTATATTAATCGCTTTAACCAAAAAAAAAAAAAGACTTATATTATAATCTCTGAATGCAATCACTAGCGGAAGTTGAACGTGGTCTAAACCTACATAATAAATTCACCACAATACTAACATTAGTTAGTTTCAATCAATTTAATGGTTCTAATGCAATTCTATGGATGCTCTTTAACAAACTAAAAGTCAAATTGCTTTCACCAAGAATGAAACCATAAGAATTCCCACACTATGCTTGCAAAGGACACATATTCACTTTAGAGGTTCTTATCTTAACTTTTGAAAATTGACATTATCTGAATTTTTTTCCCCCTTTGGACGGCTGGGACTTTCTATCCATGTGTGACTAAATTGGCCTATAAATTTTACTTTATAAGTAAGTAATTGAGTTCTTGTTTTCTTTTATTAAAAGGTTTTGAAATTGAGTTTTTGATGTTTTGCTTTTCTTATAAGAAAACAAGTTTTCACTTTCTTCAATTAATATTATGGGCCAACCATGATAATGATTGGATAATGCTTCTTTTTGTTTGACTTTAAAATCTATTAAATATCGATTGCATAGACAAGCGTTTCTTATGTAATTCTCAATCCGGTTCACAAAAGTATCTGTGTAATCATTTTTAAACAAATTATTACGTTTTCTAATATATTCATATATATGCTTCCATTGAATTAACTATTAAAAATCTACTGATTTAAACTCGATTTAATTAGCTTGAGGTAAAGGCTAAATTAGGTATTCTTTTATTAAAAATCACTAATTCTAAAACTGTGATGTCATTGCTCATATATAGTAGATCTTCCTGTTTTATTTTATTAATATTATATATATATATATATATTTATTTATTTATCACTCTCTACTTATAGTATTGTCTATTTGTCTGTAATGTCTGATTTTTTAGTTTTCACTACATAATGTTTCTTTTTGTTCTTTTTATAATAAGTGGGAAAAAGAGGAAAACACCATTTTGATGTATAGATGACGTATGTAATACGTGGCTTTCTAACATTGTAACAACCACATGTGATTATAGAAGCTTCTGGCCGTACGGACGACAATTAACTATCAAAGTCCACGAGTCCATTATTTTGCGACAATAATTAGCACTTAATAGATAGCTTTGGGAAAGTGTTGACTAGTGAATCATGTAAGAAGATGTAACATAATAGTTATTAGTTACATAATAACAACAACAGAAAGATGTAACATAATTTTTTAATTGGACCATACGGATGAAATGATAAAGACGACAGATTCAAAGCCAACTTATATATTGATTTGATGTGATAAAAATTGGGGGGTACGTATGATCTACATTAGCCATAATGTTCAAAAGTGATAACCATTTGGTGAAGAAGTGGTGACAACCCAAAAATGAATCTGTTTTTTTTCTTTTTCTTTGTTAAGCCTTTTTTCTATTCTTTCTCTATTTTTTTTTTCTGGGAGGGGGATTACATATATAACTTAGTAGAATACTAAATTTAGAAGGGAATGAAATTAGGTTAACCTCTTCAAATTTTGACCAGATGTTTTTGTTTTTTTTTTGTGATCAAGTGGTTATATATAAAGTTATAAAGACAACACGAAGTGAATACGAGAAAAACACGTTTTGTTGTTTGTCAAGGTCACGGAGAGACACACACACACTCACGAAAACAAATAAGGGCATGTAAAACAAAGTTTGCCTTTTTTGCTTTGGTCGACCGATATTCATATACGCAACCGAACCCCCCCCCCCCCCAATTTTTTTTGTTCTTTTTAACATTTTTGTAGACTTTATCTAAGTCTTTGTTTTAAAGTCAGTAAATTGCAATTTTTTTCTCCCAACGACAGAATATATTTTTGGGTCTAAATTTCACAACCCCATATAAGTTAAACGAAACAACCCGAAAAAGTGTGTTAAACGTGTGAACATATAAAATATATGTTTAAGAACATGTTACATATTAATTTGGTTATTATGCGAATAATTTTTATAAGTATGATAGTACTACGTTATAATGTGGTAAATTGACCCAAAAAACTACATGATACAGTAATAAATAACACATGAAATTGTTGGCCGAATTGTCAGACACGAACGAAAGTGCTACTGCATGCAAAACAACGTACATATAGTCATAATTATGTTCTTGTTCACACAATTATGTTCAGTTTTTTTTTCCCCTTAGTTACATGGTTTTCTCCATTTCTTTGTTGCCTTTTAATACTTTCTAAACAACTAGGAACATTTTTTTATATGAAGATTAAAACAGCCAAATTTATATCTGTTTTGCAAAGACATCTCGTCAATATATTTCTTTACCTTATAAAGGCTCTATTGGTAAAATATTTCTTTAATCTACAGATACCTTTTAATTGGATTATTAAAGTTTCCTTTATTTTATACTCAAGGAAAAACAAAAGACTTTGCCTTATAAATTGATAAGAAAATCATTAAGGTCTCTAGAATAAGAACCGCCAAAAAAGTCATGTCTATTGCTAACATACAGCAATAAATAGTTGACATTTATAAATGCATAACTTTTGGAAGGTGGCTGAAAATAATACATACGAGAAAAAAATCATATACAATATGTATGTCAAAATCAAAGTGTATTTAAAAAATCCAAAGTGTGTCATGTACTTATGACCAATCCAGCAGTAAAAAACTAACAGCTCATCCAAAAATCGTTCGTTCAACGCGGAAGCGGGGCCCACACAGATCTATTATTGAGTTCCACACAGATCTTAAATTGTGTGTGACATTTACACATGTAAAGCGATTAAGAAAACCTACGCCGTGATTTCAATCATACGGAGGCTTTTTTTTTCTTTTTGCCTTAATTACATACCAAGTCATCGTAACTACATCGACACGTGTCGCCAGCCCATTAGGTTCTTTTTCATAATCCCATGAAACAAAAGTTATCACTCCTTTACTTCTGCACGTAAAGATGAAGAACACGTGTCCTCACGCGCCGCCAACTCTCCCGGTTCCGATCATCGGATCTTCACTTTTGTTTATTTTTTAATAGGTCTTCTTCTCTTTGTAGTTTGTATAGTAACTTCTGCGTTCGTTTCCTAGTAAACTACTTGTCTTTTTTCAATTTTGTATGTCCTTATTGTTTGCAATGATTTACTCGTTTGCGGTTATTAGTTGTTACTTATTATTGGATAATTTTTGTTAACAACAAAATTAAGGATGTTCGATTCATAATATTTTCAGTCAGAATAATAATCGGTATTATATGTGAAAATTAACCATCCTAAAACGGAGATTCAAATTATCAGATGATATTATTGTGAACGAAAAACTCAAAATGATCACTTATAAACACATATATATATATATATATATATTTATGAAAACATCTAAAACATGGATAAAGCTAATTACAGTTAATTATATGTACCAAATACCAATGATAGCAGCCTTTTAAAGTCGTTGAGATTATATAAAAGAAAAAATAATTAAATTATCAATTATTGTTAAAAGCTGTTTGAGATCTTGCTGGAAATGCATGTGGCGGATCTTGTGATCATAAGAAAAAATATAAAAATAAAACTAAATGGTGAATCATTTGGACTATATTCGTTTGGCTCATATGTTTTCATTAATACCTTTTGGGAAACATGACATAAGTCAAATATCAATGATGTAATTATTAAAATATTTATTGTATGTCTATATCAGGATATTTCAGCACCTCATATCAATTATACATATCATTGAGTCAAATTTAACATTGACAGAAGAGTGGATATCAAAGCCGAGTGCATATCAAAGCCGGCCATATACAAATATTTAAATAAAAAGTGGATATCAATAATGGAAACTCCATTATTAAAAATGGTATTAGATATAAACTGTAAAGAAATAAGTAACAAACAAGAAGAAGATATAGTATTTTACATGTAACCAAATCCAGAGAAAGAAAACAAGTCTTAAAATTACAACAATCAAAAGAAAAAGAAAAAACCTCTATCTAAATCGATTTATTTTGTTTCTTGGAATTATATAATAAAACCATTAACGTCCAAGAAATCGGGAATATCAAACTTCATGAGATTACTGCAATAACTTTCCATTTCGTCCTCAGTGCTGCAACTGCTACTATTGATGTAACTCGAGTTTAGCGTAGTCGGGCTTGAGGATGGCGTGTTCAAGACCGAATTAGCAAAGCTGTAGCCCTGATCCGAATAACAAGGATCTAATACAAAATTATAACTTGAACAATCATTGAACGATGGAATATTGCAATCCTGGATCAGCGTAGTCGAGGTCGACGCGAGAGTTTGTTCTCCAAAACCATTGAAGTGATACTCCATGTCGTTAAATTGAGCTTCATCGGGGAATGGCGGCAAGGAAGATTGGAGTTCTTGAGTAGTCGTGTTCTTGAATTGGTCGGTTTGGTTAACATCGTGATGATAACCCGTCTGGTTCTCGTGATTTTGGTTTTGGTTTTGGTTTTGAGAGAAGAGAGAGGTCGCGAGCTTGAGTATCTCGGGGTTGACCAATGGATGCTGCTGCTGATCATGACGACGATGAGCATCTAGCATAAGTCTTGACATGTTCATATGATGTGAATTAGAGGAATTGTATAGAGATGATGCTAAGATGGAGGAGATATCGAGAAGATCGAGTCGTGGACTGTGAGTCACTGGATCAATCCCCATTCTAAGTAACTTCTTTCTGATATGCGTGTTCCAGAAGTTTTTAATCTCGTTATCTGTTCTTCCAGGCAAACGCGCCGCAATCGCAGACCACCTATAAAGGTTTATCAAGAAGCCAAACACATAAGAATCTTGAACTAGTTCAAAGAAGATATTGTCGGAGGATTTAAAATAAAAATAAAATAAAAAACTCACTTGTTTCCTAAGAAGCTATGAAGCTGAATAATGGTTTCTTCTTCCTCAAAGGAGAACCTTCCTCGCTTTATATCTGGTCGGAGATAATTAGTCCACCTTAACCGACAGCTTTTGCCACATCTTTGCAAACCTGAAGAAGAGAGACAAATTATTAAAATTTGAAAACTTTTCGAAAAACCCATAATTAGAAAAGTGATTAATTAAGACACGAACCGGCATTTTTGGGGAGGGTTCTCCAGTTACCATATCCATGTTTCTGGATATAGTCAACGAGTATCTGGTCTTCCTCAGATGTCCAAGGCCCTTTCTTGAGCCCGTTCTTCTCACAACAAGGTGATCTTCCCATTGATTTTGTTCGATGAATATTTATCAGAAAAATGGTAAATTGGCTTATAGTTATGAGCTAATCAGAGATTTTTAAGGAAATGAATAGAGAAGAGAAAAACAAAAGGTCGTAAGGTCCGTAATGGGAAGTATTAAGTATATATAGGAATAGAAGAAGAGGCAAGTCAAAATGGTTCGGTGCCGTCCTCTGTTTCTCAATTGGTATACGTGTCCTTTATTTTTTCCCAAAAAATAAATATCGAATAAATTCTGCGTCGATACGATGCTTTTATCTGTTTATTATGATTTTTTTTCTTTTACTTACTTTATGGTATTTGTATCAGTAGTAAACATGCCCTTTTATTGACTTGATGATTTTCTTTTGAGTTTGAGTTTGTTTTTATGCTTACATGTTAATTTTCATATCCAACTTGCAATTCACATATAACAAAAATTTCCATTTATGTTTCGTGTTTACATTTATATTTCCCAGATGATATTTGATTATAAATAATAAAATAGAGTAAATTTTATAAAATGTAAATCAAATCTTACAAAATGCAAATGTCATATTGTTAAACAAATCGAATCTATGGTCGGTGTTAATTACAAAAAAAAGAGTGTAATATTCTTCCTGAAAACAAAACTAATCATCTTTTCCTTAAATATTGTTGTACTTACTAAACCTTTCTGAAAACGAATGTCTTATTTAGCTTAGTAAGCTTTCTTGATATACTTTGATAACTTTTATAAGTAGCTATAACCACTACAAGAAAACAATTAATTAACTACTACAGAAATAGTTGCATTTTAGTCGCATATCAGTAAAAGGAGACTTAAATGCGACTAAATAATAGAATCGCAAATCGTGTCGCTAAATCTCAGTAGTCGCATTTTACTCAAAATGTGCCACTATTTTGCGATTAAATGAATCGTCACATATTTTGCGACAGCAAAATGCGACTACATAGGGACTTCAAAATAAATACGAAAAAGCGACTACCAAGTCGACGTTGCAAAAGCGAAAGCCGACTAATAAATGCCGTAGCAAATCAGTCGCATAAATAGTGTGACGATTTGGCGACGAGAATATTTTAGTCGCTAAATTTACGACGAAATAGCGACTTCATATTCGTCTCAGGGAAAATTACATTTCAGTCGCTAATTAGTAGCATAAAAGGCCACAAATTTGCGACTAATAAATGTTATTAAAATGTTACTCATAAGTTTGATTTACTCTTGTTGTTTTCATAATTGAATACAAAAAATCAATTAAATTAAACGTAATTATTATTTAAAAACAAAATTAAGAGAAATTTGTAAACTGAAATTTAAACTGCAAAAGTGTAATTGAACAAGAGTTTAATAAACAACAAAATATTTAATTTTAAAAATTAATAAAAACTATTTATTTTCAAAGAAAATCGGTTAAGTTATCGGTGGGGGTTGTGGTGGCGTGGCTCACGTGCTCGGGTTCTGGGAGGGCTTCCACAAACCGTGCATATCCTGGATCCTCTCAGCATATCGCCTACAAGCATCTCCAAGCTAGCTATCTGTTACCGAGATTGTTGAGCTACTCTTCGCTTCTTCGCTATCTTCATGGCTTCTTCGGCTTTAGCACGATGATGCTCGTTTCTCTGGCTTGCTCTTCGATCCTGCGATGAGCAGCTTCAAGTTGGTCCCGTAGTTGTGCCATCGAAGTGTAGCTACTTGACGCACCAGACCGCTTATCCCTAACAAATCGGCTCTCCATGCTACCAAGTCCATACATTGTGCCTCTTGAGTCGGGAATGGTTGACTACATACAGAAAAAAAAATTTTGGTGATCAATATCCATAACTAAAATATTAAACTAACGTATAAGTTTAATTACCTCTAAAAAGATAGCATCTAGCTCTTGCGTTGTAAGTTGAGGACGTGAGGAGTTAGCATCCGACAAGTCGAAGTCATCATCTTGAAGTTGTGCTAACTTCTCCTCTACGTTTTTATCATACGTCTCGCAGATGTTCTTTGCTTTCTGGTCGACAAAAGTCCCATCTGCTTTAGTATGTGTTCTCACAAAAACCTCTCCAACGGACACAGGTCTACCAAGTTCTTGCTCCTATTAACACGAAAATGTAATCAACTCCACAAAATAAAGACAAATTTGGCATTAAACCAAATCAAATAGCGCAAGGTATAAATTAATGTAAAAGGAAAAAATTAAGGCAACTTACCATTTCATATTGAATTTGTTCGTAGCTTTTAGGGCCAGCTACATGTTTATGAACACCAAGACCACCCCGTTCTGAGTTCATGAGTTGGATGCCACACTACTCTTTGATTGCACTCCTTCAGTTGCCCAATATGCCTGCATTTGGAGCCACAATGTCTCCCCAATCCACTTTGGCCTATCTTTATGTCGAACTTTACTAACCATATCCTTCATCCGATTAATACAAATAGCATTGTATTTCCGTCTCACAAGTGGGGTGATCAATGGAGCCCAAGTATATTCTTGCTGAGGAAAAATATTAAAAGTTGTTAAAAAGTTTGTAAATATATTGAAAATAATAGAAATGAAATTAAAGTTTTCATACCGCAAAATCAATGAAATATCTATCCTGCCGTCTTGGTGGAACTTTGGACCAGCTATAATAAGGTCCATCAAATTTGTGCTTCAAAAGTTTTGAGACTTTCCGGGTTATCCGCCCCTCGTCTCGACCAAACCTACATAAGATTTACAAATACTTTAGTAGGAAAAAAGTAAGATGCTAAGTTTTTAAAAAAATTTGAACCTTACCATGTTGTCCCTTCTACCAAATCAGGATTCAGAATGGGCAAATACAATTCTCTTCCCGGAGTTCGCAAAAGATCCTCCAGCGTCATATGTTCGACCACACCCATAGCTGCAGGAATCGCCTCGTATTCTGGTTCTTCATGCATCGCATCTGGCATAGGAGGCTCATGAATAGGAGAGGGTGCAGGAGGCGGTGGTTGCGTCTCTTGTACATTGATACGATGTCCTACTAAGAGGGGATTCAGATCTTTGTTGGGGAGGCACAAAAGAAACTGATGCTATCGATGTCGAAGGACGATTGGTTGTGTCTTGAGACGACCCTGATCTCCCACCTCCGCCACGGCCTCGAAAGCTTCTAACACCAGAAGTCATACTAAGCCAAAAGGAAAAAATTGTTATCATGGCAATATTGCAAAAGTGGGGAAATAACATAGCTGGGTATTTATAAACATGAAACAAATATTAAATAATTTGTTGGAGATCATGGTTAAAATGGACCTAATGCGATTTTAATTAGATTGATTACTGTAAATGTTTTAAATGAAAAAATGCACAGGCTTCACATGTTTTGGAAATTAATCTTGATTTTCAGACCTAAAGAAAATCTTGGTTTTTGCTCGGAATCTTCCGTTTATAAAAAGAATTGTGAGAGAGACTTTCACTGCCTTCACTATATATATACGAGGAATGAGCAAGTGAAAATAGTGTTCTAGTTAGAATTTAAATTCTAGTGTTTGAAAAGGGATAAAACAGAGTACAATATATGAGAAGTTCCGAGAAATTATAGAAATAAGGTCACTATCAAAAACACATTATAGAAATGGTATCTGGTATTTTTGTTTCATTTTAGTAAACCATCCTAGACAAATTTACGATTTTACTCTTGATAACATTTTATTTTCGATAAGTAAATAAAAGAAAAAAACAGGATAGAATCAGAGATCTAAAGCTGTAAGAGAACAAAGTAACAACACTCCCAGTTGTATACTATAAGCAAATGTCATTCATAATATAATATTGTGAATTCGTTTAGATTTCACCAAAACATAGGCTTTTCTTACTTGTAAATATACTAAGTACAAAGTAGAGATGGGATCTAATTTTCTAGTATCTATTACCACTTCATGAGCTTTTCTATGTTATATTCCAGAAATTTATATTGGAAATCCAAAAAAGATTCAAAAAGTAAAACCAAACTAAGTACCCCTAAACCCATAAACCAGGTTGGTTTAATCAGTGTGTTCAAAGGCATATAATCTTTTCTTTTGCATACGCTTTGAAATACTTTAAACAATTTCTATAACAAATTTGCTTCTTTGAATTCTTGTACAGTTGTACTTGGTCATTTTTCAATTTTGGTGGATACAAGCTAACAATATTAATATGACGTTTTACAAGGTCAGCAATCTAATGCAAAGGACCAGGAATATAACAGCAGACAACACACATTGGATCGAAACTGAACAAATTTCATCAGTTCCCAGTCGATGTACCAAATAGTTGAAAAAACATTACCAAGATCAGCAGCCTATACAATCGATACCATGAAATAGTAAGGAACTGTTAGAGACGACAGAATTGAAGGGAAAAAGGAGTAGTTTGCAAACACTTATACGCCAAACCGTAAGTGGGTGTTCATTTGTAATATATTTGGTAGGAGAGACAAATTTGATAGATTCGGTACCTACTCTAAACAAACTAGAACAGAGCAAGTTTAGGGGAATTTGAGTCGATGAAAGTGGGTTAATTTGAGACATTTACTACACATCAAACTATTGATCTAGAAAACACGAAACTCGGGTAAATCCAATCAATTGTGAACAAAATTTACCTCGAGCTCTTCAGGAACTGGTGAAGCAATCGGATTTGATTTGAATCAGAGGCAAGGCTGAAAGTAACCGGATCGGATCGAGTATTGGGTTTGGGAGAGGAAGTCAGAGATTCTTCGTGCCCCTACTAGTGCTTGTGAGTAAACAGTAAATTATAGCAAGCAAAACCAAGATTCCGTGGTAGCTGTCGAAGAAGAAAGTAAAAAGACGGTGAATCGGAAAAGCTATTAAGATCGAAGATGGAGGAGATAAGTTTCAGGACGGCAAAGGGGGAAAAATGGGTTAAGTTCTTCTTGATATATAACACGCAGCCTTTTTAGTAGCTCAATTTAGAGACACTTAAGCGACTGAATTTATTAATTTTGTTTTATTCACTTACGATGTGCATAGTCGCCTTTATGTAGCATATCATAGCCACTAAATAGCGACTCTATGAATTCTTTTATGAAATTTTAATTTTATTCGAAATAATAACCGTTGTTATGCGTTTTAGTCACTTAAATATGTGACTAAAAGGCGACTACTTGATTATTGGTGAGGTGAACTAATTTTTTTTTTCTGCAGTCGCTTCTTTGTCACATAATTTAGCAACTAAATGGCGACTCGGTAAATATTTATATTGCTAATAATTTTAGAATCGGTATATTAACACGTCATCGCTTTTTAGTCAAGAACTTATGTGCAAAATGCGAAAGGAGGAAAAAAAATAAATTGCCCTCACAAATAAACTTGTAGTCGTTTGGTCACATTTTTTGTGACTAAAAGGCGACTCTCAGATTTATATTTTGCTAAAACAATATGTTTTGGGAAATTAACACATAGATGATGCAATTATGCTATTATATATCATTTTACATATAAAATCCAAATAAGATGCAATTAATTGTGGCAAAAAAATAATTGATTTGGGTAAATGATCTTGCATGATTTGGGTAACAAACATATTTGATGAATCATTTATTTATGATGTTATTATTTTATATATTTTTAATTTTACTTAAAATGCGAAAATCATATTTTATACTTAGCAATCTTTATATTATACATTGAAGTCGCTTTTATGTCGCATAATTTAGCAACTAAATAAGGACTTCCTTTATTTTATTATGCTATTAATAAATCAATTAAAAATTAGAAATAATTTCTGATTTAAAATGAATATCTTGTAGATGATCACATTGTAGTAATATTACGAGGTATTTTAATTTTATTCTAATATAAATTAATATCACATGTGTTCTAAACAATATATCAATATACATATAAATAAATATTTGTACACATATAATCAGTCAACTAATGTGGTTCAATTACAACACTTATATACTACATATAGTTTTTGGAAACATACAGAAGTCAATATCTTTTCCATAACCGCATTTCGTAACAGCCACATATAGATTGTTGATTACATAACATAAATTACTAAAAGGTTTATATGTATATAACATAACGTAAAAACATGCAGATAGTAATTTACTCTCCACTTTCATTTTCCTCTTCTTCGATGTCGATCCTTGAATTATAAATTGGCCAGCAAATTCAACATCACCGCCTTCTAAATCAAGCAAAGTAATCGCTTCTTCCATCTACTAACGTTTGGACAACAATATCTTCAATTGTTGTGAATTCCACATCTCGATCATCTTCTTGTTGCATTAATACTACCTCCTTTCTTTTAACTTCCCAATTATGTTTGCCCTTGGGTTAACTTTGACAACAATAAGCCACACTTGTCTTTGTGGTCTTCTGAGACGGATAAGGTAATGTAGCAAACTTGATCCGCTGAGATGCTGTTTTATTAATGATTAAGCAAAAATTGAGATAACTTTGTTATGCTAAATATGTATATATATTTATGTATATATATATATTTATATATTATAATATAATAATATTTTGAACTTACCATGGATAAAAGGCTCAGATTTGCTATATTTTCCTCGTAGCAAGTACATCAACTATGCCTCCATTTCTCTTTCTCGTCCCCTTCCGATGGTTGGATCATACCATGTACATTTAAACAAGGTGATCTTTAAGGAAACTAATCCTATATACTCTAGTTGGACGATATCACCAAAGTTCCATAGAAATCGGCTTCGTCGATGCATCGAATAATTTTCACCTCTTACACAAACACCATAGTTAAAAGTTGACCTCCGTTGTCCATGCCTTTGTGTATGAAACAAATACCCTCTAGTAAAATATATGGGCCAAGTTTTTGTAGTTGGGACCATCAACTAACTCTTGCACCCAAGTAGGAAAGGTTGGTTTTGGTAAAATATACCTGATTTAACCTGAAAAGAAAAGTATAACCACCTAAATACCTCCCACATAATATTTGTCAAAAGTTCTAAATAAAAGGTATTAACTAAAACCAGAATAAGAGCATACATATTCGCTAATCCATAAAGGAAATTCATTATCCTTTTTACTAAAAACTTCGTGTCCGAAAGGTGTGGATATGTTGAACGATCTCATTCTCGAACAAGCTGAAAATGCAATATGTTAATGGTTGGTATGCTAATAATTTAAAAATTTTAACAACATCAAACCCAATAATATATGTTACCTCTCGAATGGCCGAAAATATTCACAATTTCGCAATATATAAGCATGTGCACACTGATAGTCTTCGTCAGACAACCAAATTTCCTTCGCTTTTCCCTTTGGACGTCCAATATGACTGAACATTTCAGGTACCCCACTAACAGGGTATATTTGCACATCACCTTCTTCAAATCGTGTATTCCTTTTCATATACCCATAAATACAAACACATTAATATTAGTAATTTAAATTATAAAATTATAGTTAATTGTGATTGTACCTTAACTGTGTAGTTATGCTAGCGGCGAAGTAGTGATCTGAAAAATACGAGATTTCATCATTTATATAAGATTGCACAATCGATCCGGCTGCATATCGTTTGTTCTTCGCCTTGCTTTTCAACTCTTTGAAAAACCTTTCAAAAGGGTACATCCACCTGTATTGAATAGGTCCTCCTAGTTCAGCTTCACGTGGGAGGTGTATTGGAAGGTGCTCCATAACGTCAAAGAAGGATGGTGGAAATATCTTTTCTAAGTTGCATAA
>CM051388.1:8668232-8712503 GCA_028015245.1 Cardamine occulta | reverse complement strand
AGGGAGAGAGAGGGATCGGAGAGTTTTCGTCGTAGGTGAGAAGTGAGATTTGAAAATTGACCTGAAGCTAATCTTTGTAAGACTTTTCCGACAAGGTGGGAAGTGAAATCACGCGCCCAATCAGGCGAGTGGGTGAGATGACGTGGCATATTCCTCGTAGTTATCACGTGTGAACCTCTTTTAAGCTAGACAGACAATTAAAGAAGACTCTAAAAAAAATAAAATATTTTTAAGTTATATTTTAAATATATCATATGTATTTAAATTTAAAATATTTTGGTGTGGAAATTTATAAACTTTTATGATAATAAAAATAATTTTATTTGTTTTCATGTTAATAAATTTATGTGACCAAACTAAATAAACATTTATTAACATAAATTCATATTCGGTTCAAAGATAAAATTATATATATCGTTTATATATATTCATATTCTTACAAAATGAAATTTATTGAATATGAATTTTATGAATTTGAATATAATATCGAAATGAATTTTATTGATTATAGTATTATTGAATATAAATTTTATGTTAATAAATTTTTTTTAGTTTAGTCACATAAACTTATTAACATGAAAACTAACAAAAAAAATTATATTCTTACAAAAGTACATAAATTTCTACATTTTAATATTTTTAGAAAAAGTCCAAGTTTTTTTTACCTATTTTTTCTTATGTTTCAGCAAGCTGTAGCACTACAAAAGTGCAAAACGGTCATTAAACTAAACGCAAGCACTGATCTAAACGAAAGTGCAAAACGGTCATTAAACTAAACGCGAGCACTGATCGTGCAAAACGGTTATTTTACCCATAACTAACTCTTTATAGTGTGAACTGTGAAAGTTGTTCCTTCATCGTCTCTCCCATTTTTTTTTATTTTGATTTTCTTTATCTTCCCGCTCAGTGTTTTTTTCTCATTTTCGCTCTTGATCAGAAAAATCAGAACAAAAAAAAATCCTTGAAGAAGGAGAAAAAATGAAACAAAAAGATCTCCGACATCACAAACGTTTTTGTTTCTCTGTTCTTTTTCTTTCATTCTCTGTTGTTGCTTGTTATATAAGATTTTGAATGTTTTTCAGTTTTCTTGGATATTTCTGAATAATTATTTCGATTGTCCTTCTACTGCTTTAAAATCGCTCTAGATTTTGCTGCAAATCCTCTAAGTATTCAATAATTTCGCTTATTGGTAATCAAGAATCGTTTTGTATATGAGTAAGTTAGGGTTTTCGCTCTGTTTCTTAATCCTTTGGTAGTCAAGAACTGAAGTTAGGGTTTTTACATACTGCTTTGGGTTTTGAAGACTTATGCTTGGGATGGAGTTGAAGGATTCATTGTTTTCTAATCCTTTGGCACTGCTTTGGGTTTCCAATGTCGGATTCGTTTCTTGTGTTTTTGCTAGTCTCACGTTTTCCTTGTTAATTGCTTCAGGTTCAACAGGATATAAAGCTAAAAAAGACCATTGCACAATCAAAACGGGCATATCTAAATCCGACGGGCTTTAATGTAAACGGATCTAAATAAGGTCAAACTTAAACATCTATGCATAATTATCAACAACAAAAAAAGAGGAAATTACGTTTTTACAAAAAAAAAAAAAAAAAAAAGAAGGAAAATTACGGAAAATAAAAAAACATTAAATACTAGTATAAAATCGTTTCTCCCTGAATCAAAGTAGACAATTAATGGAGAAGGAGAATATGGAACAATCCGGTGATCAATCAATCAAAGAAAGATCTTTTGATTATGGATTGTTGTGAATTGGGAATGGCGATGGCCAATTATTGCGCCTCGGAAGAGCTACGAGACAAAAAAGGAAGATTAAACCAGTCAATTATATTATTAATGAAAAAACCTTTTTTTATCTATAATTCCCCCTAAACATATGTCATTTACTCAATATCAATTTAATAAATACTGTATGAAATAGTAATAAATAACTAATTAAAAAACTAACCAAAATTGATATCTGATATCAATATTGTATGGAAATATAAGAATCATATATTATTGAATATGGAATTCAATATTCAATATGAGCTGACACATTACAATGCTCATCATTTCATAGTTATCAACTCGGTCTACGATGATTTCCAGGGTAATAGACGTGCTTTTAGCGACCAATGAATGGCTTCGAGTTGAAGGATGTGATAAATATATATGCACTTGATCATAGGCTACAGCATCTTTCAAGCCAGACCTTGAGGCTATTCCGATTTGGTTGATTTTTGATCTGTCCCTGGTAATATGTTCTCGCACAAAGGCCTAAATTTTTTAGGAAGCATTGTTGAAGTTGATCTGCAAAGCCACTACCTGATCTCCTTAACTTATCTATTGAAGGTAACAAGGTCACGATCCCGGTTAGTTACCCTTGCTTACCGCCTCGCTGTGCTTCCTGCAAAAAATGGGGGCATGTGATGAAAGATTGTGTGCTCCCACCAGTTTTGTTGTCAGCGAATTCTCTAGTTGCTTATCAAACTTTTTAATTCTCCATTTGCAACTAGACAATGGAGTCCTGGAAGAAAAGTAAAATAGTGAGGATTTATAGTAAATAACTACATTGATAACGTCAATGAGAAATGGTTAAAAGTTAACATTACCTTCAAAATCAAGTACTAGCTCCCTCTGGTTAATACCAAGTTTTACACTTCAAGATCAAGAAAAATCAGATATAACTCCCACAACAATCTGTTTGTTTATAAAAAACACAAAACATCTGTTTGTTTCTCATTTCCTGTAATGTAACTGTACATGTATATCAATCAAATTACAGACACAAGGGAACAACATTTACAATAAAAAGCTCAATCATTATTTATGCATTATGATGTGAATGTGTCTTTATCTCACTAGTGTTAGCATTATCAATATTCAGGAGAGAAGAGTGTGGCTAAACCTTGATCAACTGCTATTTGAAGCTTCTAGTAAGACATCAAAGCCTTTTGATCACATTTATATGTTCTTTTTCCTCTTGCCAAAACCTCTCCATCTGAATCTATGATTCCTTCCTGGTCTGGTTCGTCTATTTGTGCACCCGGCTCCAGCACAAATGCCTTCACATAACAACAGTAAACTCACCGGGTAAGCTTTTTACTCAATCACATCGATGCTAATTCATTCAAAAGAAACATCAAATGAAAGTACAATTTATATATGGTTTCAGGTCACAAACCTTTAGATATGCTACATACGGTGATTTAACATGTGTTCCATCACTTAACTGTGACATAAGTGATAGCAGGACAAGCTAAGGGCACTTTTTCAACACAATCAAGTCCAGGAAGCCATCAGAAAACTGTTCATTAGACCATATAGAAACGAAGCTTTAACGGTTTTTTGCAAGTAAACAACCCCATATGAAGGCCTCTTGATAGTGCACAACAAAAGAATATCCAAGATCTTGGTTTGAAGTGTTAGAAATGTGTAACCGACCTTTGCATCAGGAGCAGCCAGAGTGTTCTCAGCACCCCAGGGAACATTGTGAAGCCATACCGTAACAAATGGGCCTTTTATTTCCCTCCATCTTAGACGTTCAAATTTAGTTTCAGGTCCTTGGTACCCGTGCTCTTTATCGCTAACAGGTGGCTCTCTGTATAGACTGCAACTGGCTGGCTGTCCATAGCTTTCAAACCCAGGGGCAGGTAGAAATAATATGTGTCCATTGTATTGTCTTAAACATATTATCCTCTGAAGAGCCTGCAATTACAAGAAGATGAAAACATCCCTTAAGTTCAATAAGAGAACATCAGATTTCAATCATACAGTCTCTCCAGCAATTTAACAACCGTAATGCAACAATTGTCAAATATGTCAACTAAACATACATAGAAGTCAATGCGAGCACTTCCCATCCATCTGAACTTCTCTGACTCGATGTCTATATCAACTATTAAACCTGAAATAAACTGGACTAATCAATACAACAAACAGTATGTTTCAGCAAGCTCAGGCACTACTTTCATTTGCAATTAACTTTCTGAACTATGGAGGAACATATAACCAAGAAGTAGAAATACTTGCATACCCCAAGCAAGCATCAAGACACTGAAGAATTTGGTATTTTCTTGTGAAATAGTTGCAACATCTACCGAATGTTTATGACCTGCCAATACAGAAATAATGTGCTAGGGAGCTGATGACCGAGGGAAAATAAAATGTAATGAAGGATAAGAGTTTTTTTTGGCATGGAGCAGAACCTCGGATAATAGAAATAGTAGCACTCCTTGCACAGCATTGAAGCCCAACCGTGTCCAACAATGACTTTATCATGCCATTACCAGTTCCTGCCGTCAAGAATTTTCATGCATATTAAGAGAAAGAACAAATTATTCAAAATATTTCGCCAAAAAAATTCTCATAGCATCTAAACTTTCACATGGAACAACACACAATCGAAAAGTGACAAGCAAATTAAACCTCTAAAGATCTCTGATTACATGCAATGCATGAGATTTTCTTACATCTTATATGTATTCAGGGATGCAAACTGAAAGCCTATTGTAAATAGCTTGGAAGTCCGAGGATGGCATGAAAAATACTAATTAAAAAGACACAACAAGCAGAGTTATGAATGAAAGACAAACCTGCAGGGACCATTCCGATAGGCAATTTTACGGCAGTTCTCCAGTCTGGTCTTTCGAGCAGTCCATTTACAACCTACTAAATTAGAAAAAATGAGCTTCAACAAAAGTGATTATAAATGATACTTCCAAAACAGCAATGCCAAAGCATAGAATACTTTACCTCAACAAGCACACCGTCGCCACTAACACAAACAATACCATCGTATTTTGATATATCCATAGACACAACAATTTCCTTTGCATGCAATTGATACTCAGTTTCTGAAGAATCATCATAAGTAAATCCAATTGTTAATTTCCCAGAGAAGAGTTCTTGAAATCAGGAAGTGACATATAGAAAACAGATGAACCTCGAATCTCAAGTTGAATATCAGCATCTTCAAACAATGGCTTCACTTCCTTAACAAAAATCTCTCTCGCCGATTTCTTCCCGCTAAACGGGTTCACAAAAACAAACAATCTCTTAGGCCGACCTTAAAATTTCGACATAAAAATTTCCAATTTTAGCATTCTTTGAGTGAAACCCAAGTTTTCCATTTTTAACTGTTAATTCAAACAACAAACTAACCGAGAGAATCGAGGTATCTACGGAGCTTATAGCACCATCCATTTTGATCGATGAGAGGCTCAAAGACTAAATCTTTCCTGACGAAATCTCCACCAAATAGTCCACAGCAGATTCCATCATCTTTCTCCACCACTGCCTTTACTCTAATCTGCTTACCTTCGACGACGAAACCAAGAACATCTTTCTTCATCGAAAAACTCTGCCGGAGTCCGTACTCTGTCGACCGTAACTCCCCGTCGACAGTCAACGTACACATAGCTAAATCACCGTCAATAAACACTATGCCGGTGATTATATCCTTCTGAGAAATCACTTGATTATTATTATTCTCCATTAGAAAAGACTAGACAACCTCCGCCGAACCTACGGTAAAGAGAGAGAGAGTTTCGTGTTTTGCCTTCGTAGGTGAGCTAAGAATAAAGAAAGAAACAGACTTGAAAAGCTGACTTTGCTACGGTTTTGCCCGATCAAAGGGGAGGTGGAAACCACGCGCTCAACCTGACTAGTGAGGCGAGTTGACGTGGCGTAACGCTCTTTAATTATGTATGACTTTAGTGAAATGACTATTTAATACAATCCTGTGAAGTGTCAAGTGTGAACAAGTCGTAAACTAATAGAAACGTCATCGTTTTACAGATTCTTAACTTAGAATTAATCTATAGAAACAATCAAAGTAGCCATTGGAGGAGATTTACTTGTCCTCAGAGAGTTCTTCGTCTTCATCTTCTTCCAATATGTACACCAGAGCACGTCTTCTCTCAGCAAAAACACAAGCCACTCCTCTTGAAGCTGTAACATTTTGTTAAGTCAAATGCAGTAAAAAGCATTTCTTCAAGTAAAAAAATGCACAATTAAGAACTTACCGCTAACTGCTAGAGGAGCTATAGCAGAATGTGGAACTTTGCGAACCTTTTCATTCTCCATTTCCAAGTAAACAATCGAGCCCTGGAAAATAAAAAAAGCGATTTTTCAGGATTTATAGTAAATAATATCGTTCCAAGAAGGACAAGTTTCTACAATAACATTCACATGGAGCACAGGGAATGTTTAGTTTTCACAAAATGTCAGATGGGTGGTTAAAATTAACATTACCTTCAAATCATCTAGCTCCCACTGGTCTAGACTAGTAGATCTTGAAATGGAAATAAATGGAAGGTCACCAGTTTGTAAAACCATCATGCATGCTTCTTCTGCGCCGTCGGAATTATCACTTTTTTTATTCATTAACAAAACCAATTCTTTATCCTGTTTCAAAATCAGACAGAGGACTCAAAGAGACACAACAAGTTGACTAAGAAGGAAACAAAAGAGACAATAAGAAACAAAATCAACCAGTGTTGTAGAAGAGAATGAGTATTCACCTTGTAGAGAGACAAATCAACACAACTATAATCATTAGGTATAGATAACAAAACAGCTTCCAGAGAAGTATAACCATTTCTCTCGTTGTTGGAGTTCTCCTTAAAACCCTTAGCTATGCCAATACAGTTTGGAGTCTCCGGGAAAGTTTCATCAGGGACTTGAAAAGATATGTAATCAGTGTACCCACTTTGACAAGTTGTATCGTCAGAAAGTTCATTCTGCACAAGCAAATGAAAACTTTAGTACATCAGGAGAAAATTTTAGCTTTGGAGATAGTAAGCAGCAATCTCTTCCTAGCATGTCCTATAAAAAAAAATAATGTGCAATAGGATTGTTGCTGCAAGTACCCTATAGAAGGAAATAGACATGGGAATGGTTGTACGTGTTTGAGTTGTTGACAACTGAAGAGGGCAAAGCGGCAACAACTTCATGCATGATATCTTTCTTGATATAGTTGTAAAGGGCATTTGAAGAGCCATCTTGAAGCTAAAACATAAATATGGTTGTTCAGTAATTGTACATCCAAAATGTCAAGGCGAAAGCCATGGCATCGGACCTTTGTCTCTGCCATAACATGTTTAAGAATTTTTTGTTTCAAGAAGTAAAAATGTAAGGAAGAAATACCTAGACTCCATGTGTTGGAATTCCGTAGCCAATGTCCTCTGCAGAAAATCAGTGTCTGAAAATCCTCCAAAATGAAGTAACTCTTTGATTCTTCCAATGGTTTTGCTGGGACATTAAAACATTAAGAGTTTATATGAATTGAAAGAAGAAAAAAAAGGAATGAACAGCCTAGGAGGAGACAATAGGCTTCGTGCTTCATCCATTTCTATGACAAGCTAATTTGTGGTCATGTATTAGCTATGTATGCAGAAACATCTCAAACACAGATGGAAGCACACAACCGCACACACTTTACCCATATCTGAATTTGGTTTTAGGGTGGTTAGAGAAACCCCCTTGGATTTGCTTTTGTGATATCACATTGGACTACCCCTACTGAATGAGGTTATAGATGGCTTAAAAAGTTTGGTAACATGACAGAGATTTTGATCTACTACAAGATAACTACTGCAAAAAAGATAGGAAAAAGCACAGATAGAGAAAGAGGTGACCCACAGATCAATTTCAATGTCATCACCAGCTTCAGAAAGCTCCAGAAGCTCTTTCACAGGATCTTGATCGTATAAGAACTTCAAGAATACCACAAGGAGTTCACTGCCACAGAAGCAAACCATGTAACAGCAAAATTTTGGCTTTAACGCCGTTACAACATCGAAACATATGTGCATACCTGTTGTATGACAAAAGCTGATCATTTGGTTCTTGCATAAGATACTTTATGCTTCTGACAAGCCAATTGAAGAAATTTGAGAACTGAAACAAATATATTATAATTTTATTGAAATCACCATTGCGCGGGAAACATGGGACAACCAATATTCTGAAGAACTATAATTTTTCAGCGTCTAAAGGGCTGCAAGCCTCTGTACCTGTTGGACAACAGAAGATAGTACCATCATAAACTGTTGCACTTGAACAAGTAGAAGACCAGTATTTTCAGTGACTTCGTTAAGGAGTATCTCATCTAAACCAATGCCTTGGTATCGTGCACGCCACCTCGAGAGACCTCTTAATTCACCCATCCTGAATCCGATAATTTCTGCAGCAGGCTGGCAAAGAAAGCTTATTCGTAAAAAAACTATCTAAAAAGTATTAGCAAGATAAGCAAACGTTACTTTGTCAAACAACTTTAAAAACTCCATTTCCAGAAATGTGAAGAATATCATACCTGAAGATGGTCAAGGACAACCAGCTGAAGCTCTTTTCCCGTACCACATACTGACTTTAAGACGCGCTTCACACCCTACTAAACAAGATAACTACTTAGTGGGGTATGATAAAACTAGCACCATGAAGAAGATCAAACAGGTAAAGCTTACCACTTCACCAAGAGAGTTAACTAAAAACTGATTAAGCGCTGGACTTATTCGCGCGCCACCCAAAAGACTAAGAAATTCTTCTTGAGGAGATGATTCCAGTCCTAGGAGAAAAGGAAAAGAGCCTTGTGAATCTATAAAGCCAAAGAGAGAAACCTTTAACCAACAAACTGATAGTGGCAAATACCATTATCTATGATCAAGGTGGACAGAGAATGAAACTTGTCGTGAAAAGTTTTCATTGCATCTGCCCATTGTTTGCTCATTACTGACAGGGATGCTCGAATAACCTCAGTCAAATCTTCAATGTTAGAAGCTTGTTGAGCAACCTGATGGAGCTCATATTTCCTGAAATAGAAATTAGAAGAGATAACGAAAATCACATATGCAGAAACAATGTGTCACTTACTAACAGTTTCTGGTATTGAAATCCAGATTTAAAACAGTGAGCAGCGGCAAATATAGATAATTTGGTGTGTACTCATAGAGTGTGGAGACAAGCTACCTCTTCCAAAATATAGACGTGTCCATTGCAAGGCAATGTAAACCATGCTGACCTTGAACACTAAATTTTTCCTCTCTTGACTTGATATTACAATCCCTAAGTTCTCCTGTGCACATTACTACCAGACGGCAGAGGTCTTTCGACAGAGCAACCTAAGAAATGTAATATACAATAATTAGTTTGAAAGACTTTTTATCATACATCACATCTTCCTTTCCTTGTTTCCACCACAGACAATTACAGTCAAAGACATGAAAATGGAAGAGATGTCATTTCTATCATTTGGAAAGCATAGCTCTAGAAAGGATCTAAGTACCTTGTAAATGGAAGCATTAAATAGTTTGCAAGAGGCATGCTCATTCAGATGGGGCACAGGGACAGACAGCTCGTGTATGTTCTGATCATGGTTTTGCAGGAGCAGCAGAGAAAAACATGAAACAAGAGAAAATAGTACTTGAATTAAAAATAAAACAAGATAATAATATTGCTCATAGTCATAGCTAGAAATTAAAAAAAAAAAAATGAAAAAGAACTTACGAATCGTTAAACTTTACCCCTAAACATTATTAATAATATGTAATAAAAGAGCAACTAAAGATTTCAAAAATACAATTTCCATATGCAAATAGTGTTGGGAATCCATTAAGCATCCCCATCCTGCAATTCTATATGCAAGCAGAGTTGAAAATTGGATGAAGCACCATCAACCATGATACCTGAATGAATTATTAGGGCTTACTAATTACTTACAGTCAAGAGGAGCGACTTACAATCTTGCCTATCTGAAATATTCCAAATATACTAAAGCATATGCTCCCATCCCGATCTCCACTGCAGAGAATGTTAAACTTCCGGAACGAGGTATTAGATAGTTCTGCCAAAGAATCTTCACCGTCATCCATGAAACTGGAGTCACCAGCTACTACTCCAGGCATCTTCGGAGCTCTTGGAGCAGGAGGGAAAAAACGGGAGGTTCGGTCCTCATAAACTGAGAAATTCTGAATTGCATCCTGAAAACCAAACTCTAAGAAAACGTAAGCACAAGCTCAAATAACTTTTTATGAGGAAAAAGAGAGTTGGGTGTTAAAAAACAAACAAACTAAAAGTACATATGCTTGGTAATTTTTTCTCAATATCAATATAAACAAAAGTATACCGCAACCAAACGTGAGTTCTTGTACAACTAATCAGAGGAGAAAACATACGGAATTGGATTGCCCATCCTCCTCCCAGTTCAGACACACGACAGCTACAGCATGGGGCTTCAAGCTCCTTAATAGCTTCCCATTCTGCATGGAAAGAGTATCAACCACTTTCTGATAAGCATGATCTTTTTCCTTTTGAACCCTTCAACAGAAAATATTACTTATAACTGAGCTCAAAAAGAATTCTAAGCCCATCAACAACCTCATCATGGAAAACATGGATTAGTTTCAATCTAAACTTGCCTCAACATCATGAAGTGCAATTGTTCCATCCTCAAGCCCAACAGCTATGGCTTTACCATCAGGACGCCAACATAAAGAAGTAACAGGCCTTCCTATAAGCCAAAAGAAAATAAAAAGACTTAACTACCAGAAGTATCTGAATAACTGAGTAATCCTTCTACGATTGATAAGCTACTTCAAATTTCTTACTTTCAACTTAAATCAAGCTGAAAGCTATAAAATACCGAATCAAAACCACATCTTGTATCCAAAATTGTCTACTTTAATCTAACAAAGTGAAATTTACCGGGAGAAATAGTCCATAATCTCTGCCAATTGAACCGATGCAGCAAAATCTTTGAGTCCTCCGTAACCATTGCCAGTAAATCCTTCTCCGGATTCCACTCAGCTATCTTAATCTAAAGAAAATTCAACACCAAAAGGCAATAAAAACATGAATCTATCTAAATTCCCCCAAAAATAACATATGTTTAAATCACAAAAACCAGAAATTTGAGCAGAAGTAAAGCCAAAACCTGAAAGGGTATGGGCTTATCGAACTGAAGCTGGAAAGGAATGATATTTTCACCCTCGTTACTCGCCATTTCCGACATTTCGAGGTTTCACAAAGTCAACAATGGCGAGTAGAGAAAAATTAGGGGTTATTGGAATTTTCAATCTTTTGTAAAGCTGTAGGAACTAAGCAACTAGAGAGAAACACTTGAGAAGAATCTGTAGAGAGATAGTAACGGAAACCAGAAGACGACTGTCGTCAGTCGCCGGGATCCGCCGGAAGCAGAAAGAGGCACTAATGACGAAACCTGGCGGGCTTTTCTTCCAAATTCCAATAAAATACCTAATCCGGTTTTTGGTTTGATTTCGGTTAAAAAAAACTATCCGGTTCGGGTTTTGGTGATTTCGTCAGGGGTTTAGACAATAATAAACCTCTCTGCTACTTTTCCAAAAGCTCTGAGGAAGACGACGAAGAGGATGGGTGAAGAAGCAGCACTAGCTGAAGAAAATGATGGACTAAAGGTAGACTCGGGAGAGCAAACTTCATCATGGCCTACTATGAGATTCGATATCTCTCCTTATAGAACGCACCATTTCTCTAAGCAATTCAGGACTGCTCGAAACCCTAACAATTTCCTCAAGGGTCTTAAATGGTACACTTTCTTCTTGTTTCACTCTCTTGATTTCGGTTTTGTTCTTTCTCAAAAAGTTTGGTGTTTTTTTTGCCTCTCCTTAACTTTTGAGGTACTGATCTGTTACTGTTTCTTATAGGTCACCTGATGGTTCTTGTTTCCTTGCAAGCTCTGAAGACAATACTCTTAGTTTGTTTTATATGTAAGAAGAAGAAGTTCAATTGAAAGTTCTTTGTAGCTAAGTATCAGTGATTTTGTATTTTAGGTAGTTTTAGTTTCTCTGCTGAATCTATTTGTGTTGCAAAATTGTCCATCAGGCCTCAAGATGGAGGGGATTCTAATGGCTATGGAGGGCCAATCCCTGAAGAAGGTAACATTTGCCATCTAACTTTTTCATGTTGTGTCAAACGCTATAAATGTGAAAATGTTTTGTGATTCATGGTGTGTTTATGATTTTCTTTCAATTTTTGGAATTGTAGATTCGTATGGCGCGAGCGTTCTTGTGAATGAGGGTGAATCTGTTTATGATTTCTGTTGGTATCCATACATGTCAGTTTCAGGTAATAAATAAGCTCTGCTCATCATAAGGGGTTCTTTCTTTTTTGCTTGATGATTTCATCATTTGAATGACTTATTTTTCCTTTTCACTGATCGATTCAGATCCGTTAACATGCGTATTTGCCACCTCCACTAGAGACCATCCAATCCATCTTTGGGATAGTTCTTCTGGTGAGGTGCTGATTTTTCCATGAATCTTAACATGTTTACTAGAGAGCTACTCTATTATCATTTAGTGTGTATCTGGTTATTTACATGTGAATATGAAAATGGCAGCTTCGATGTACGTACCGGGCCTATGATGCTATGGATGAAATAACTGCTGCATTTTCAATTGGGTTTAATCCTGATGGAACCAAGTAAGTAAGAACTTCATCTAAGTTTTATCCATCTTCTCCCATGGTAGAGAATTTGATTAACAGTCATCTACATTCATTTGCTTTGTTATGTCTTTAGGATCTTTGCTGGTTATAACAGCTCCATCAGAGTGTTTGATCTTCACCGTCCTGGTAGAGATTTTGAGCAGTATTCAACTCTACAGAAAAAAAGAGAGGGCCAAGCAGGTTTTTTCTTAGTTTACCAATCAAACGCTGCATAATATTATTGTTACAGTTTATGCCTAAACAATATCAACCTTTACCTGGTTTATGATTCCAGGTATATTATCTAGTCTTGCTTTCTCCCCAACTAATTCTGGAATGTTGGCTGTGGGCTCTTATGGGCAAACTACTGGGATTTATAGAGAAGACAACATGGAGCTATTGTATGTTTTACATGGTCAAGAAGGCGGCGTTACACATGTAAGCAAGGGTCAGTAATTGTTGCTTTATTTTTGTGGATTGGGATATTATCAATCATAGATCAAACTCTTTCTTGCTTTCAGGTCCAGTTTTCAAAGGATGGGAACTATTTGTATACAGGAGGTCGCAAGGTAACATACTGTTATAAAACTTTTTCCCTCTGATTAATGTTGTCTTGAGCATATTATATCCCTACTTGATTTCCATGTTAAAGATCAGATATTCCCTTTTTTGGGAAGAAAGTATCGTCTATCCAAGAGATATTTTTGTTGGTGTTCAATATTAAATAGGACCTTGTTTGTAGTAACCTTACCAAAACATGCTTCTCATCTGTTTGCTCTTTTCAGGATCCTTACATTCTTTGCTGGGATATGCGGAAATCTGTTGAGATAGTTTATAAGTGAGTATTTAGGTTTTTTCTTTTGGTTTCTAAGCTCATACTTGTTCAATAGTATAATCTAGAAACAAAACTAAGTCCTGGGAACAATATGACTGCTTAATGAGCCATGAGCAGCAAAAACTTAACGCTACATCAATGTTCACAATTTCACATTACTAAAATCTTAGCTTGATAAAATGGTAGATTTTGGAGCTTATATACAATCAAAATGTGTTTGAAATGGATTGTCTATATGTATATCAGATTGTACAGAGCAACAGACAACACAAACCAGCGTGTATTCTTTGATATTGAGCCATGTGGTCGACATCTTGGCACCGGTGGTCAGGTACTATTGATCTTCCTTTTCCTTAACTCGAAAAGATTCAAAGCAATCTTTTTTTTCCTCTACTAAGAGACTTATGGTTAAATCGCATAACGGTTTTCTCATTCCTTTTGTAACTTTTTTCCAGGATGGGCTAGTTCACATGTATGATTTACAAACCGGAAACTGGGTCTCTGGATATCAAGCTGCTTCAGGTGAGTTACACTTGATTCTTGAATAAATTCTTCAGATCGTAATGAGATCCTAACTTTGGCATATTACCCCATTTAATTGATGCAGATACTGTCAATGCTTTCTCTTTCCACCCATACCTTCCAATGGCTGCTACATCTTCTGGTCACAGACGATTCGCAGTACCTGATGGTGACGATGAAGATAAGAAAGATCTTCAATTGAAAGGTACATTTACACTAAACCATAATTAGCTTCATACATATGAAATCACTCCTCTCCCATCAGTTAAAGACACAAACTCACTCAAAAAGTTTCTTCTCTGATGTTGTCACACAGCTGATGAAAACTGTGTATCTCTCTGGAGTTTCTACGTTACATCGGAAGAGAACACATTTGATGAAAACGACAATGGCGTTGCACGCAAGTCTGAAGAAATAGCAATACCCTAAACATATTTTATAGTTTTAACACTGTTTAAAAATAATCAAAAACAAATGTTTCTTTCTTAAGCTTTTCTCTTATGGCATATTCTTGCTTTTATTCTTTGCATTTAACCTAGAAAAACACACACAAATTCTCGTACTATATCCCAACAAAAAAAATCATATTCTGTTCTGGAATCCAATGAACACAAACTCTGAGAAATTGGATTTTTCATACCTACACAATATTATTATGTTGAATTCATACCTACACTTTTAACAAGGTAAAAAAATGTCTCAACTAACTATTAATTTAAATTTTAAACCTCTAATTCTAATTTTCTGCGAAATTAAGCATATCGTTACTGTACCGTTAAAAGGTGCTGACGTAGATGCCACATGTGATATGACGTGAATGACACGTTAGATTTATGCTGACGTGGCTGCCACGTGTTCATTTTTTTTATGAATTTTTTTATTTTTCTGAATTTTAAAAATTTATCAAGTTTTGTTTTGTAGATTTATATATAAACATATTATTTGTATAATATATATATATATATATATATATATTTCTATACATTTTCTTAAACTACACACTCTCTCTATCAAATTTCATGAGAAAAAATAAAATGACATCATTTTAGGATTTAAATATATATATTATTTTATTTATCTCAATGAAACTACAATTTTATTTTTTTAATACCTCCTTCGTCGCTCTTTCTCTTCAATTTTGATTTTTTTTATTTTTATTTTGTTTGTACTCCTGTCGAGAGACTATACAAATGTATATATCTTGACAGCTATAAAAAATAAAATATATATCATACAATTGTAGATAAGAGGATCATACATCAAATAAACGATGTAAGTTCATATGTGGTATCCAGATCGCCATGATTTTATGTTTTTCACTGTGATGATAATTGTATGATTTAGAAGTTGTTTTAGGAACGGTGAAATTTTTTATGATGATACAATTACGAGAACAAATTTTATTTTTTCTAATGAAATTTGAGAGAGAGAGTGTGAGAGTTTTAGAAAATATATCGAAATATTTATTATTTGTATATATATATGTGTGTGTAAATCTCCAAAACTTGATAAATTTTTAAAATTAAGAGAAATAAAGAAAATTCATATTAAAAAAAAAATTGAACACCCACGTCAGCAGAAATCTGATGTGTCATCCACGTCTTGTCACATGTAACATTCACGTCAGTATCTTTTAACAGAACAGTAACGATATGATTGATTACGCAGAAAATTAGAATTAGATATTTAAAATTCAAATTAATAGTTAGTTGATGTATTTTTTTATTTCTTAAAAGTGTAAGTATGAATTCAACATAGTAATATTGTGCAGGTATGAAAAATCTGACTTTTCCGAGTATCCAAGGTTTTGTTTTTGTATTAGGGTGCAATGGAAAGATTATGAACTCGTATTTGTCAACACAATTAATGAATCTAAAGAATTATCATAAGTAAACCAATTTTTTATTTAACATACATAGTATTCAATTATTACCTAAACTGTTATCATTATTACTCTCTTACATATAACTTTATACATAAAAGGAAACAAAAAAATTCAAATGACCATACAGTCCCAATCCATAGCACAGCTAGGATACTTAAAATAAGATTACTTTAACAATATGATATTTTTCTGCTTGTCACGGATTATAAACTTTACTACAAGAAAATTTACTATATAATTGAATTTACTGTGCTTGGATTATTTTGTCAACTTCTTGAATGAAAATATAGTCCGTAGATTTACTTCCATATCAAGCTCTTTTGGCAAAAATAAAATGAATATCTTTAAGAAAATAATAAATGGAAAATTTAAGCATTGCTATATACTTAGTTGGTAAAAAAAAAACTCCAGAAAACACTATTTCTTTCCAAAAGGTTTCTTTTAATTCAACATATTTATAATTCAATACAATGGTGGTATACAAAATTTCATTCATGAGTATGTTCAACTACTTTCGGAGCATCAACTTTGGTTATCTGGTAACAGGTTATAAACCAAGTTTTTTTTAAGAAAATTGATATAAACCGAGTTAAATTCTAACATATCTGTAAGACAACTGCAATAATATATAAGACTGTTCTAGGATTCTTTCTCGAGATGTTAGAGTCTCCTATAGTTAAAATATTATAACATGAGGGAGGCAATTGGAAATTGAACTCTTAGTCTCACAGAGTTTGAGCATTATGGAGACTAGAGAACACCAGCCTATGGAAACCTTAACAAACATTTTAGTACATGGAACTAAATAAAATAATCGTAAAATGGTCTTTAGATTACTTCTTATCGAAGTCAAAACCGGTGTCCACTTTGATATTTTTGGATATCAAACTTTAAATGTCATTTGTCTGTTTCTACCAGTTTTCGTTTTCCATTCGAGTTTGGTAAGTGTCAACTTTGGTTCATATTTTGTTTTAAACTTTTAATTCTTAGTAAAACTTCAGAAAGAAAAAAATGTTATAACCATTTAAATCTAATTCATTTTTTCGTTAGTTCGGTTTGGTTTTGTTTATGAATTGTTTAGATACAGTAAAACCTCTATAAATTAATAATATTGGACCAATATATTTTACAATATTTATTAATTTATCGAGTTTATTAATTTATAAAAATGATATTTAGACCAAAATATCAATTTAGGACTAAAAAAAATATTAATTTATCGAGATATTAATTTATCGAATATTAATTTATAAAGGTTTCACCGTATTAAAATAAAATCATATAATTCGATATTTCGATTTACAGTTTGACTAAGTAAATTGATTTTTTATTGGAGTTTAGTTAATTAAGTTAAGTCCAACCAAGTTCGGTCGACTCTACTATAACTTTTTTTATTTTTTTATTAAAACTCTACTATGATTTCGTCCAACGATTCTTTAATCTTATAAAATTGTGAACGAAATATGTATGACAATGTTCTAACTATCTTTTATTGAGATTTTTCCCAACAAGTCCAGTGGGTCTAGGCCAACATACTTAGGTAGGATTTGGTGGAAAGGTACTTTTAACAGAACAAACTTTTGTTGACTGAATGTAGAAGTTCTTTGCTCATCCTAAAACAAAGCTTCTTTGATCTCTTCATGCCGTGATTGAACTGGGTCATTTATTATTCTCTTAACGTAAATGAATTGGTGTAAAAGAATGTGAAGAGAGGTGCCTTCTGGATTGTAATTGTACGTCTTTTGCCAATGCGGATGTTTAAAATGGCGGATGGGGTTGTATGATTTGGAGAGAGCTCGTTGATATGCGGATTTACGCTGGCGGTGTTCAAGATATTCATGTCAGATTGGTTAGCTCACTCTCCTAAACTTAGATATGTTGGATATCCTTTTGATATCAAGAAATTCGAATCTTGGATGCAATTATCATCCGGATATGTGAATTTTAGATATCTAAAACAATATATCTATCTAAGCCGTATCCAAATTCATAAAATTCCCCAAAACATGATTAAATTACTTACATAAACCTTATTAAGATATTAAGATACAAAATTTAAAAGTTTCAGTTGTAACATATACATTACCGACAAAACTTTATTATCATTCATTGGATATATACACTTTTACGGCACCGTTTCATGAATTTGTTGAACCTACTATGATATTGAACCCATAATTTAGGAAAAATACCAAGTTGATGGAGGGAGAGATTCTTGATGATGAAGTCATCGTTCGCTAAAGTGTTGAAATATTTTGACACCAACTCCACGCTACGGATATCCGTTAAGGATTCGTTGGCAACAGTCGATAAGACATTAAGCAAGATTTCCCTAGAAAGGGATTGAAGAGTTTTAGGCTCCTCCGTTTTGGGATGATCCGGTTGCATTGTAAGTGAAAGAAGAGAAAAAAATGAAATAACTTTGTTTTCACTTTAACACATACATTGAAAGAGACCCGAGAAAAAAAGTAGAAGGAGGAAAAAGGGAAGAAGAAAAAGGATGTCCTAATTTCTCTTTATATTCTGTATCACAATCTAAAAAACTAATAGTTCATGTGCTTTTAAACTTTTGAACATCCAATTGCGAAAATCATTTCGTGGAAGTCAAGCCTAGGTGATGGATGTGGTCAGTCCAAAATAGTTCCAAGGCACGTGGTTTATGTCATTTGAGTCCATTCTCCTAATCATCAAAACTTTGATTAATTTTGACGACTTTTATATAAAGTTCTTGCTTCTTGCTTAAATAAGCCATATTTATGTATATCATATTATGAATCTCAAAGAAACAAATTAGAAAAAAAATTAATAAAAAAAAATCAAAAGCTTTCAGTCCAATCCACGGTTTCTTTATCAACCAAATTAAATATTCATCAATGTAGACCTTTTAAGATTAATCGTTAATGTAAATATATGTTTTATTCTTATGAACTACTTGCGGCTAATAATTAAATATGTTTATGTTTGGGAATGCTTTGTGTGGTTTGCCTAGGTTATTTTTATTGGCCAGGTTTCTCCATGGAAAGGAACTATTTGAGCTTTTTAATAAACGATGTTTGTTCCCTTTCTTTTATTTACGTTTATCCTTAGATTATGTTATGTAATGTTCAACTTGACATACTAACCCGTGCAACACACGCATTCGCGATTTGTACAGGTTCTTTTGCTCCAAACTGGTTTCCTAATTCCGTTTGATTATCTTATTAATATAAGATAACATGTTAACAAAAATAAATTTGATTGGGTTTATTAATTAGTTTAGGGTGATAATTTTTGTTAGACATGATAAACTATTTAATATATATATATATAAAAAAAAAGGAAGACATTGGCAAAAGAACCACTACATTGCCACAACTACCAACTTTCAGACTTTCACCTTTCTCTTTCTCAACAAACATAAAGCGGAACTACTTTGCTTTGTAATCATTCATTATTACTAAAACTTTAAATAACAAATAAAAACATGATAAAGAAATGCATGTGAAGATAGTATCATTAAAAGCAAAAGATGGAAATTTTGTGTGATGAAAATGAACCCAAAGAAATGATACCATGGCATGCAACCAATACTTCATATATGGGGGACAAGTTCATTTGTCTATATAAATACTATTGGTTAAAAAGATAATTGTATCAATCCATTTAGATTTGAATTAATATGAGCGACAACAAAATAAAAGATTTGAATATGAGCAACATTGAAAAACTTCTTGGATATTAGTTATTAGAAACAATAAACCAAAACTATTTTTTATTAATGATAAATCACACGTGATGATCACTTTAACAAAAAAAATTGATGATCTACCGAATACAACTTTTTATGATTAGTCACTTATTACGAAGCAAACTTAAAAAAATACTATGGCAGTATAAATTGATGATAAAAAATTAAAAACTTAAAAGAGTACTCCTAATTTATTGAGAAATAATTTTTTTATATAAAGGGTTTGTATATTGAGAAATAGTTAACAAGAAGAGTTATTGATTTATTGAGAAATAGTTAACAAGAAGAGTTATTGATTTATTTTCTTTTGTGAAAAGTTTGAAACGGAATTTTCTATATTATCACTGAGTCATACTAATATTTTTATTTTGTCACTGTGAGTCATTAATTTAACCATTAGAGAACCTTGTGAAAATTTATTTACCAAGTTAATAAAATTTAAATGTAATTTGAAATTGACATTCTCTTGACAAAAAAACAATAGAATTGATATTATTTTTCCTGTAGCCTTTGTTGTGGGACCAAACGGCCATCTCGGTAACTAAACAGTTAAATTAGTAAATCTGGTTAGTGGGTGAATTATATGTATCATCGCTTGATTAATAAGTACCAAATACAAAATATTCTTAAAAAATAATCAAAGTTGAATTGTTCTACGTCTAAAGGTAGTAGTGAACTTAAAACTTGTAGCATAAATTTAGTCTTAGATAATTTATATTGTTTCTGGAGTGTAAAGTGAGACCAAACTAATATTACAATTATCAAATATATGGATCTAACAAAATATATACCCGTTGAGTATTGACAAAAGAAAAACAAAAATGGATACCTAGCTCACTCCAACGATAGAAATGGAACTATTAAACTATAGTTAGGTACTGTTTCATTTTCATTTCAATATTTTCTGTACAAATAAAGAAGACAGATAAAAAAAATTATGTTGTATTTATGTTAAAACAAGATTAAAAATTATCATTCTGTTTTATTTTATATATTTATAATTTAGATTGAAAGTTAAGTTACATGTGTTATGCCAAAAATGATATTTTATTTTAAATTAAATAGTATATTTAGTTTTCTAGCATACCTCATTTGGAAAAACAAAGTGTATGCTTTGCGGTAGATTTTGTATGTGTTTTTGACATTTTTTTCTTTCACTTAGTTAACATCATTTAAACTTTACGACATATTGTTTAACATGTTCAGCCACAGGCGTGCCTATAGGATTATGAAAAGGGAAAATTTGGAAAAATATCCTATTTTAGTTTTTTTTATTTGAAAAATACTTTTTTTTATTTAGTCTATTTTTAAAAGAAATACGGTTAGTGTTTTACTAAAATACTCATTTAAAAATGAATATAATTTCTAAAAAAAATTAATTAAAAAAATAAAACCGATTATATTTTTATTTTATACAAAAAATAAAGATTTTATTTGGGAAAAACACAAATAAAATCTCTTTAAAATCCCTTAAATATCTCTTAATAATCGGCTAAAATAAAAAAAAAATTGAAAAAATCACAACATTTTCATTTTCCACGAAACAATTCTCTGGACCAATTTTTTTAAACTCAATAAGCTTCTAAATAATTCTATTTTCAGGTGAGAAATAATGATTTTTTTTAATCAAATGGAATTCAAATGAAGACTTTATTCTCTGTTGTTGAAGAATCCATATTTGATTCTCGTTGGTTAATGGGAGCTAATGCTCTATTTTTGCTTTATGTTTTGTTGTACATGAATGTTGAAGGCAAAACTTTAGTTAAAGTTACCATGAAAAAACTTATGTTTTAATTTTTCTACGCTTCAAATGGTTATGTTTTTGATTTTTTTTAGGGAGGAAAATGCTGCATATATCTCAAAACTTTTTTTAATTATAATAATAATTGTAATTATTTAGAAAATTCATTTTTATTTATTAAACATAAATGATTTGTAAATTAAATAAAGGCAAAATTATCATATCATATATATATAAATATTGATTTAAAAAATAAAAATGAAGAGGGTATTTTTCAAATTATAAAACATAAATAGAGTAGTTTGCAAAAAATCTCTTATGAAGAAGGCTTTTGCCTAGGGCCCCCAATTTATATAAGAGTTTTAGGACTCCAAATATGTAAAACTTAAGGTAGATGGTTTATAGTTGTCCGCAATTTTCTAGTAGTCCTAGGTTCAAGTCTCAGGTTATTGTCCAATCCTCCTTTTTTATATATATAATAAAGTTTAGTTACAAAAAATCAGATTTTCTAAAAAGAAGCGATAAATTTCTTATAACTTGTTTTGTTTAGTTGTTTATTAAAGTGATTAAGTGACAAATCTGGATTTATGATTATGAATAATGAAAGTGATGAGTTTGTTCTTTATCGAAAAACAAGACAATACTTTTGTGAGATCATAAGTAGGTGTTTTGGTCAAGTTTCTTAAAAACTCTGAAATCTCTTATGATTGAATTGTCTAGCTATCATATATCCATAGAAAGAGAACTAGTTAGGATTTTAGATTTTAGAAATTTAGTCAAAAAATTTATTGAAACAGAAGTGAGAAAAATTGTCTTAGTTTTTTTAGATTATTGGTTTTTTTAAATAATTTATGTTGTTTCAAAATTATATTACGTTTATTTTATTAAAAAATTATATTGAAAATGCCTTATTTTCTAAACCGCCTTAGCCCTTTCTAAACCTAGGCACGGTTCTGTGTTCAGCTCATACTATGTAAACTCTAATCATTTGGATTGGATTACTAATTAAAAAAAATTATTTCGATTTGAGGCAAACGAAATATACGGTATCATTTGAAAGTAAACTTTTGTTCTACTAAAAAAAATACTATAGAATCTGTGATCAGTTTTAAAAAATATTTCTCGACTTTATTTTCATATTTGCCAATTATAGTTTCCATGAGAGAGACTGACCACTTGTACGCTAAACTTTTATTTTTATATTCAGTGCATTTGTCCTTAACACTTTAAAGCTTTCGCATATCCCGAACCAACACCCCAAGAATCAAAGCAATATAAATCGATTCTCAATTCCTTTGTAAGAATCTAGACAATACGTCATTATGTCGGTATGGGTTATTTAAATAAGATATTCTTCCGGTACTAGTAGTCACCAATCAAATCGTCATATGTGCGCCGTGAACCCATAAACAAACATTACAATATTACATTAACCCATTTGGTTTTCTTACAAACTGTTTGGCTTTAATTTAGAAGTATGGAATAGTATTAAACTACTGTACTCCAACAACTCTAGCCAAACAAAGATCTTCCCTGTCCTAGGAAATAAACCAACGACGATAGACATCTTCCGATGCACAAGTCAGGCTCGTACCAAATCAAAATAAAGGAATGCCGAAAGAAGATGATTGGTATAATAAAAATATGTATTTTATGATTTTCACTAGTTCTTTCACTATTTTATAGAATAATTCTAAAAAATCAGACATTAGTTTTCCTTTTAGTAAATTCAAAGTTTTTTTCTGTATAAACAAATTCAACATTTCAAACAATGAAATTTAATGAAACATTTAAATATCTGTTGACTGTTATACACTAAAAAACAAAAAAAAAAAAAACCCTCATCGGGGCATTTAAATGCAACGACCACCAAAGCCTCTCTTTCTCTTTCAGCTTCGAACTCCTCCGTCACGCTATGGACGAACAAACTCAACAAGTCTCTTTGACGATCTCTTCCTCCTCCGCCCATCCTCTCTTCTCCTGTTTCATCACTCTCTACACTCTCTTTCTTATCTTCTTCCCTCATGTTTCGTTTCGAATCTTTCTCTACCCTGTTCTTCTCATCTCCGGAGCCCTCCTCTTCTCTCTTCTTCATCTCAGATCAACCCAAGAATCAAATACCCGACCCGATAAACGCTACGAGAATCTCGAGGAGACTGAAGAACCTAGTGTTTTGGTTCGTGATTCCGACACAAAGCCCGATTTGGTAGGTGATTTTTTTGTGGAGTGGAACTTGAGAGCTCCATTGGAGGTGATACACGAAGCTTATGAAGATGATGAAGAAGAAGAGAATCCGGGTGAAAATGACCCGACCCGGTTTAGGGAATTAGATAGATTCCCGTCGGAATCGGATTCGGAATTCAATTTCCCGGAGATCGGTGACTGGAACTCGCCGAAGAATATGGGATTCAGATGGAAAGAGGAGGAGGAGGAGGATTACGGAATTGGAGGCGAAGGATTGATTGAGATAAAGCTCGATCGGAGCTATAATAATAAGATGACTAAATGGAATCAAACAGACTTGGATTTTCATGCAGAGGAAGATGGCTTAATCGAGATCGATCTTTTTCATTAGAAAAAAAAACAAAATTTCATTCATGAGTATGTTCAACTACTTTCAGAGCGTCAACTTTGGTTATCTGGTAACAGGTTATAAACCAAATTTTTTTACAAGAAAAATTTATATAAACCGAGTTAAATTCTAACATATCTGTAAGACAACTGCAATAATATATAAGACTGTTCTAGGATTCTTTCTCGAGATGTTAGAGTCTCCTATAGTTAAAATATTATAACATGAGGGAGGCAATTGGAAATTGAACTCTTAGTCTCACAGAGTTTGAGCATTATGGAGACTAGAGAACACCAGCCTATGGAAACCTTAACAAACATTTTAGTACATGGAACTAAATAAAATAATCGTAAAATGGTCTTTAGATTACTTCTTATCGAAGTCAAAACCGGTGTCCACTTTGATATTTTTGGATATCAAACTTTAAATGTCATTTGTCTGTTTCTACCAGTTTTCGTTTTCCATTCGAGTTTGGTAAGTGTCAACTTTGGTTCATATTTTGTTTTAAACTTTTAATTCTTAGCAAAACTTCATAATCTGATTGAGTTCAGAAAACAATCAGGGAGTTTGATTATTTTTCTTACTTCATAATCAAGAATGTGAGGGGGGAAAAAAGAGTTTCGAAGCTTTACATAAATGATTTTATCATTTTGTCAGATAAGGATCATCCTTAAACTTAGCATAAGATGGAAGGTCAAGAGCTTTCTCTGCGACTTCCCTGTCCTCGTGAATCTTTGCAACGAGACTCTTCAGTGAAGGGAAATTAGCCTGGCAAGAATAACACAAACAATTTGAGCCCAATAACGAGTTTTGCATTACACTACAGCTAGAGATCATAAAAATACTAACCTCAGGGCGTATATAGCCAACGATTATAAGTCGTAGCTCTTCTCCGTAGAAATCTTCAGTGAAATCGTGAAGTAGCCATGGCTCCTATTTAACAAGAGCTAAGTTAAGGAAAAGCAACCATTGCAAGAGGAGAAACGTTTAAACTTTTTATGAACTCACTATAGTTTTCTCGGTGTTGTTGAAATAAGGGTTCCAACCAATGCTCATGACCATTTTAAAGACACCTCTTGTAGCCAATCCCGCCCAACCAAAGTACACACCCGAAGGATGTTCGACTAGCTCATCCGCATAATCTTTTGTTGACAAGTTAGCTGAAAACAAATGCAGTCAATAAGAAAAGAGGCAATACAAATTTATAGTGAAGAAAAAGCGTTTGGTTCAAAGACTTTTTGTACAGACCTGTGGGGATTCCGAGTACTTTAGAGCCACGGCCAAATCCTTTGATAACTGGACCTCCAATACGCCAAGGATCAATTGGTAAACTGTTCTCTATCCCTGCAAATGCAAATTTACAAGGTTAAAAATCTTTTTACCAATATGAACAAATTATACAGGAAAAGGAGTACTGAACAGAGTTTGTGAGTGTTGTTTACAGTCTTGAAATGGAGGAAGACCCCATTTTTCAGGTCTTATGTCGAGTAGAGAATTGACGACTTCATCTGCAGATGTATAAAGATGTGTTTGCTTAGGCAGAGAAGGAACAGCAATCACATTAGTTCCAGCAGCTTTCCCAGCCAGAACACCAGGCCTGCCATTTCAAACAAGTATTAGTCAAAGAGCACCAAATGCACAACTGCAAAACAATTAAGTTAAAAGTGAGACTCACACAGAATCTTCAATAACCAAACAGTCCGCTGGATCTTTATTCAATCTTTTAGCTGCTTCAAGAAAACTTTTCATCCAAAAAAATGATGACTGTTATTAGCTGGTCTTTGTTTGATTAGAATCAATACATAAATTTGAATATGGGTGACAAGAGATGGATCTTACATATCAGGAGAAGGTTTGCCTTTGGAAACTTCATCACTACCGATAATAACCGAGAAGCATTCCTTCCAACCTACATAAAAGTGAAGTCACTTTCATAAAAGCTTATGCATTGAGTAAATTTCACAAAAGCCAAACCTTGATGATAAGAAATTTTGGATTCAATATTTGCCCTTGAAGAATTGGAAGCCAAGGCTATAGGCACTCCATGACACTTCAAATGTCGAATTAACCTGTGGGCACCTGGAAGAGATTTGATCTTATCCATCCTACAAATCACAAAATTCAAAAATTCAAAACCAGAGGTAATCAACAATATGAAGACATTAGAGAAAGAGAAATAAAGGTGACTTACTGAGCAGAGAACAAAGGGTAAAATTCAGAATTGAATTCATCAACAGCACAAGGAAGTTCATAATCTTCAACAATGGTAGTCGCAGCTTCTAATGGAGTTTTCCCAACTATTTTCAATGACTCTCTTCCATCCCACTGTTTACCATATTTACACAAATACTTCCTCAAAATATCACCCACAACACCATCTACAAGAATTTTTCAAAAGACATCAATCGAATATCAAAGTTATGAGAAGAGTAATTGAAAAAACTTATTGAGTTCTTAAGTTACCTGTGTTGATTAAGGTACCATCGAGATCAATAAGAACACAAGAAGAGAGCTTTTTCAAGGAATTGCTCATTGACATTATTTCAACTAGAGATTGTTCACACTCCTCTTTATTAGTATCTGTGGATTTACCATCCGTACAATTGTCGACCTGAGCTGCGGTGGATCTAGCGTCACGGCGGCTGACAAACGCCGGCGACGAGCTGAGGACGACCTAGAAATAACACAGCTGAGTAGAAATGAACAGGAAGGGCTGAGAAGACGTACACGTATTGGGATCGAAGCATCTGGGATTTAGAGATTCAGATTCCTAATCAAAATCCCGGTCCTACCGGATCCTCGGATTGATACTTGGTCTGATCGAGTTTATGATCCATATTGACCGGTACGGATTCGGAAATAATTAGATTCAGCAATAAAACGACGATGTTTGTTGAGTTTATTACATGTTTGCTTTTCAGCTAAATTAGACGGAACATATGTTTCTATCCCACCGGTTAAGGTGAAAACCGAACAATTTTCATATAAATAACGGTGTTCGGTTTAATTCAACGCCTAATAAGACAACAATAGTTTTGATTTTACACTAGAGGCTCTAAACACAAGCATCCATCTACTCTGTTTTTATTAGTCTGAACATGAACAATTCATTATCAAACCCCGAGTTTACATTTCCTTTTTACATGAAAAAGTTTCGTTTTTTTTACCAACATGATAATCCTTAGATTGCATTATGAATCTGGAAGTTAGCAGAGAAATTTAATATCGTTGTCTCTTCTTCTTCACTAGCACATACTTGTTTTTTGTACTGAGAAGGATCTTTTAGTCTCAGACAGAGTCAACTCCTTCGCCTTGTTGCTGTGCAAGATATCTCTCCCGACGCTCCTTCTGTATTTAATTAGGAGGAAGACAAAAACAATATCAGATTTTCACAATCTTAAAGGAAGAGGAGTCTCTAAATAGTAAATGCGACTCACCCATTCATCAATCACAAGCCCTTCTCCAATCATCTTTGGACCTGTTTCTTCTGGAGGCTTCTTCCGTGCTTCCACTGCTGCATCCGCTTCTGCTAACTGACGCTTCAGTTTTTCCAGTGCCTATATCATTCATCACATAGAAAATCAGAGAAAGAGATCCCATAAGAATTAGGTCAGTGTTTTGTAGAATCGTGTTCATCAGCAAAATGACTCGGATACTCACAGGGTTGGGGCGCTCGGGATCCAGGAAAATCACACGCAGTATTTGCTCCTTAGACACATCATCCTTTTGCTCATCAAACTGCAGAAAGAAACACACAAAGCATACTGTATGAGAAATGTCATTCAGAGGAACCTTAGCATACGGTATGAGAAATGTCATTAGCACACATACTTGGTTATAATTTGTGCCTTAAAAGGTAAGTTATAACCTCTAATCAGACCGAACAGCATTCTTACTTCTTAGTATAGTCGATGATATATAATGTTCTATCTGGACTCTTACATGTTACTACCGTTATCATATTCAAAGCCCAGCTTAAAGATAAGCTCATTAAGATCAACATACCAGCTCAGGCACATAGTCCATTGGACCTTTCACCTTCAGGCTCATGATTTTAAACTTAACTCTGCTCCTTTGATCCATTGGCTTCTCATTATTTTCAGGAGGCTCAACAAATTTGAACACTGTACATTTCAACAAAGGAATAAAACATAAGAGTCACAAACATAACCTTGTAGAGCCATTGCTCTGATAGCCTAATCAAGAAGAATACAGAAGCCAATACCAGTGGCGATAATAGTTTCTCCAGGAGCAAGAATAGCACCAGGCGGACGCATGAAGCAACTCTTCGGAGCAGTTGTTTGAAACTGAAGAGAAACAAGTAAGCACATATACAAAATATGCAAAAACCAAATAATCAAAACGCTTAGATGAAAAACATACCTTGAAGGCTACATGTGATTTGCTTGTATTTTTAATCTTAATGGCGCTCCTAACTTGCTTCCCAGGCTCATCTTCAAACAAAGTAATAATCTAATTCAGTACTCTGCGGTATTAATTGTAACAGAAGAAAACGCAATGAAGTTTATCTTCGAAAATCCGAACCAAAACAAATAAAGCACGAATTAATCATGGCCTGTATATATATACCAAAATCTTCATGCAAAATAGTGAGACTTACAGTAATTTATCCTTATACAGACTCCTAATTTAGAAATAACTTAAAAGATCCTATTTTTAGAGTTATGGATCAATTAAGAAATAAATCTTTGATTAGTAACGCGGATAAGATATGGAACAGTTGGAAATATAATCCAATGCCAAGATTCAAAATTTCTAATCTTAATTCCAAAAAGTTTAAAACTTTTTTTTTTGTTTCCTGTTGAGTCACATCCAAATAATCAGATCACTCAAAATACTCAAATTCTACTGAAAATTCAGATAGAAATTTTACTAAATGTCAAAGGATCTCATGTTTTCAGAAATAACCCTGAACGAAGAAAAAGAAGAAATGATTCCGGATCAGATGAGATTCGAAACAACTCACAAGGAAAATACAGTTTCTCAGAAGGATCAAGCTTCAATCGACGTTTAGTAGGGAGAAATGACTTAGCAACAGATGATACTGAAGGTGAAGGAGTCGGATGCTGATTTTGACCCGATCCATCACCATGAGGTCCGTTATAGCCAATTTGATGATGATGATGGTGATGGTGGTGATGATGGTTATGAATATGAGAAGAACTAGAAGAAGACGAAGCTCCAGATGGAAACGGAGACGTAGCAGCACTTGATGCAGCGTTTAAGTGACCGCTTGAGTTTCGAAATGGAATCTTGAAGAAACCCCAACCTTTGCCGTCGGAAGATGGTCTCTCCTCCGTCATAGTCATGTCAGAGTCGGAGCATGCGATTTTGCGACGGAGAACGACGGTGGTTGACTCGTTGTGAAAGAGCTTTGTTTTTGTGCTGTTGAGAGTAGAGAGGGAGAGAGAATCGGACGCGATAGGGAGAGAGAAAGTTGGATTTAATTGGTTGATTTGGCGTCCGTGTTTTTGAAATAATTTGGTTTTTTAAAAAATAAATATATTATTAATATGCGATTTTTATTGGGCGGCTTGATTAGCGGAAGACATCGAATCGAAGGTGGAGGTGAATTAAAAAAGTGATAGAGACGTAATTCAATACGACAGCGTATTTGATTCTCTTACAAGCCATTCTTTACAACTTTTGGATTCTCTTTCAAAGTCTTTTTTTTTCTTTGTTTAATGTTGTCTTTTTTTTTTGTCTAATGGTCTCTTTCATGTCTTTTTCGTGGTTTCCGGATAATTTTCGATTTTGTGTATTTTAAGTCATGGATAATATTTAGAATTCTTGAATACGATAATTCATAACACATGTATCTAGGCCCAACTTCTAAGTTCTACCTCATGTAGTTATTAACGCACTTGGAACTGTTACAACATATGTATCTTCAATTAGCTCTTTGAAGAATAATGATGAAAATGGCATTTACTAATTTTGTACGAGTCCCTTGAGATCAATGTGAACCTAAATAGAGACCTTTTCCATCTTAAATTCTGTTTCGATTCAAAAGAGACGTCACTTAACAACCCTTGAAGCCGACGTCGCGCAACTTCAACCAGCTCATAATAACTTAACCGTCCGGTTAACTATCCTGGTTCAGCCCCAGAGTCTTTTTTCCAACGTAACCCAATGTCAAAGTCTCAGAGTCTTCCTCAAACCGAGACATTCACGAATACTTTTATATATAATATATAGTTGGAGTTAACAATGGGTTTCTATTTCCTAGTTAGACCAAATTAGATTCATTAGACTTAGACTTACGATAAGTGTACATATAGTCGCCTTGTTATTGAAGAAGTTAATATCCTCAGTCCGATTCACATTGTTTTCAACGGATATAATCTTTTTTTTTTGTGTATCTTAAATGAAAAACTAAGAAATATTAAAAAGGAAAATCAGGATCATCCCATTGAAGAACAGCAGATTCAATGCTATGCTCTCTCTTTAGCTTATCCTTAAAGAACCAATCGCATATTTTTCCAGCATTTAACTCTTCTATTGAACACTCTTCTTGCTCTGATATCACTCTTAGCAAATTCAACGAAGATATCTGTAAAGATACATTTCCAAAATATTAACGAAATTAATACTTAATTTCATCAGTGCACATGCTTTTTCAAAAACTGATATTCTAGTAATTGTAAGGTACACATATACTATATACTAATTAAGTTAACTAGCGCATGATAGAATGTTAAATGTTAATTATACTCGATCTCGTTCTTGAAAATGTATGTTTAAAGTTTTTTTTGGTCCGCAAAAAACTGTTTTGAATCTTCTATAGTTCTATGTAAAATTAATGTGTTTATTTTCTAATTTATCCATACTAGCTCATTAAATCAAATAAATGTGATGCAAAACAAAAACAAAAAAGTAAATCATTATTTAATTAACAGATTGCAGTTAGATTCTTAAAATATGTGAAAACCCCAAAATGAAAACAAAAACATATAATTTAATTTACCGTAAGTCGACAAAGAAACTTCTCGTGTGCACCGAGGCCCGAGATGTCGACAAGACCGGCCTCGGCTAAGCTCAAGAAACTTCTTCTCTCGGGCTTGCTTTGATCGCCGGATTCTTCTTCTCCAGCGTCAGCGCTTGCTCTTAACAAACACAATCCCATCTTTCTTCTTCTTCCTTGTGTTCTTGTCACGAATTTGATATTATTTGATCTTGCTTGTCGAGTCCTTACTAAAGTCTTGTCTATGTGAGGGTTTAAGATAAAGTTTGAGTGATAATAATAAGTGGCAATGTTCATAGTGACACCAAACTCTCTTTGCTCTGCTTTTCTTTCTCGGTGTGTTGGAAGATGAAGATGAGGATAACACTTATCCGTTATGTTCGTTGCTTGTTTTGGAATATTTTTGTGGTGAGGAATGAGTTTGTATTTTGGGCTTTTCGGTATTTTGGGCTTTTCGTCTTTTATCAAGTGGACCTTGCTTAGATTTAGGGTTCGTTACTTCGTTCAAGATCAAGATCAGACATTCAATATTTTTCATATAAAATGTGAATTTATACAACCAAAATGAAACAGAGTTAACTACATATGCTTTTAGAGGCTTCTTTGACCAAAAAAAGAAGTTAAAAAGTCAAACTAGAACTAAACAGAACAACCTTGAGATGAGCAACGGATGGGCGAACCACTAAAGCAACAATCTAGCGAGCGATCTATGTATTATTAAAAAATGTTTTTATTTTTCAAGTACAATATACATCTTTTAGTGTTTTTTAATCTCTATATAATAATAGATGCATGCTTGCTGGAAATTGGAATGGTAAAAGTCGTTCTCTAAATTTTTATTTTTTTAAGATACACTTAACATTACCTTGCGAATTGCAATGCATATAAAATTATGAATCAAATCTAAGATAATTTTATCGTATTTAATATATGACAGTAGACTTTTATTGATATCATATTATCAATACAAAGTCATATATATTTCATAAATATAAATACATATATATATATATATGTATTTGATGAAGTATATATATATATATATAGTTTTAATCAACTCCAAATTCACGGAAGTGCTTATATATATTTCAATAAGGTAAATTAAGTCGAATATGAATGATTTTGGTTTTTCTGGCAGTACACTTATATTTAGTTCGGAGATTTTAGATCAAATAATCATGAAAATATAATCGCAGTTTTCTAGAGAGTTCTTGTTTTCTTAAAAAAAAAAAAAAGTTTTCCAGAGAGTTCTCTAGTGTGTTGCTGTCTTTCCTCCAAACTTTATATGATACTTTTTAATATTATCCAGCAACTCTATTATCGAACAAATCTCCAAAAATTGACCACTATATATATAAACTAATACGTAAATTCAAGACGTATATTAGATATGATTTGCATGAAGCCTTACGTAAGTTTCTTAATTAAGTGGTAACATCAACTGCACAACCATTACGATTTCTTGTCTGCTGACTCTGCTCCTTTCAACTGTTTAGAGTTCAAAGGTTTTCGTTTATACGAAACAAATGAATAATGCAAAAAACATAATAGTAATTAATTGTTATTTTTAGTTTATCCTCTTTCCTATTGTATATTTATTCAATAAATATTTCTTGTGTGGTTCTGGTTATTTCCTAATTGTATTACTTTTCACTCGGAGTTGATGGTGTGTGCATTTTTGGATGGACAAACCGGCAAAAGTGGGCAAGTTATATATTCACGGTTTTGTTTCACATATCAAAGATTAAATAGCGACTAGATATAATTTCGTAATAAAACGACGAGACCTTGGATTGGTTGGTTATGAATTCGTTATAAACAAATCAAAATGAAAAAAACAATGATAATAAATGTAACCAATTACAACGGAACACAAGGGATTGTACTACAGAATCAACCAAGGACTTATACTCCAAATGCAATTCGTTATCACCAAGCCAAAGAAAGGCTTGCGTTCCTTGGCACCATGCGCAAAAGACAGTTTATGATGAGATAAGTCATGCGCTACAACTAAGGTGGTACAAAAAGCATCATTACGCGAGCTAGAGAGCAAACACACATATATATATATATATATATATATATATGCATGCTCTGATAGCATGTTCTAGGGAGTTAGCCATACCAAGTCTAAAACACAAGTAGCTCATGCGGAAAATATATCTAGTAAACAGAGAACAGTTAACCACAAGACTTGATAAACTAGTATTCAAATTACTTAGTGAAGGTAAACTCTATGAATATATAAAACAAATGAGATTTTCCTTAGTTAATCAACTAATGAGATTTGGTCAACTGTAGTAACACGTGGGCTTCTCGATGTGGCAAATGATACATGCGCAAGCAAAACCCTAGCTAGATTTTCGACATGTTATAGGTTAATTATAGCATTGACACCTACATAATCTGCAACCTTATTCTTATTTTTATACTAATTAACAGATTTTATTATTGGTTCAACATCATAATTTTGCACTTTGTAACGACTTCATTTGTCGTTGGACCCGACAGATTCTTCAATCTCAAACACGGAGACATAACCCTAATATTACGGATCGTTTAATGTTATTAATCTTCTTTAAAAAATCGCTAAAACTGGTTTAAAGATTTCCGGAAGAAATTATTATATAGGAGTAACTATAGTTTAGTATGTGTGATGTTCCTAATAATTTGTGATCGATAAGAAAAGGATATTATAATAAATAATTTAATGATGCTTACATTAGATTTAGTACTCCGTGGACCGTGGCTATGGCCTATGTGTAGTTAGCAATATATATTGATTTGAAAGTGATACGACTATTCCTCTCAATGCCAATTAAATTATTCACGCATCTATTGTTATTTACAATTATTTGACGGTTTGATCAAATATTTAATTTGTGCTTATGTATTCTTATAATGTGGAATTTTTAAATTTTGTTTATGTTTTCTTAGTGGGAATATATAAAAAGACAAGGTAACGTTTACTTGTATTTGTTAATTGACTATGGCGTTCTCCTAGTGTACTGATTTTCTTCTATTCATGGTCGAGGTTGGAGATTTGCAATATCTCTGTGAATAATTTTAAATTCAATATCCAGAAATCAAATTATGTATGAGTGATTGAGTGAAGTAAAATAATTTAAATAAATAAGTATAATAATTTTTAAAATAAACATAGAGGACACGAGGCGAATTGATAGTGGTTCGTACAAGCGGCCAATGGTCCTCACGTCATGCCATGCAATTGATGCAATTGTTTCATAAATGACGATATTGCCCTTTGTCCAGGACGTGAGCAAGTTAATTTGTTTCTTCACTCACCTTTACCATTCGAGCCTCGAGGTTTGGTGTTAATTTCGGTTTTTTTTTTTTAATTTGAATTTGGCTTTGTTTTCGTCTGATTATTGAAAATTTGAAACCAAGTGAAATTAAATATATCGGTTTGACTCAATCCGTTAAGATTTTAATTTTGAAGTTTTTTTTTATAAATGAAGTTCTCTTTCGTGTTTATTTAAATTGATTCAGTTTTAGGAGTTTAGAAGTCGCTTGACATAGGATATAAACAAAAGTTGTTTGACATATAGAAAAATAAATTAATAGCCTGGAAAAAAAAATTGGTTAGATCTTTTACATTTTGTTTGGTCGAAATGACTTTGGTTTTGTTTGATTAAGAATAATATAATACTCATTTTCCAACAAAAAAAAAGTCAGAACTCATACCTTTTAGGTTATAACGAGTTATCCATTGTAATTATAATTTTTCAGTTGAAAATTTCGTTTGTGGTGAGTCTGGTGACTAGCAAATTTCATTTATAATTTTTCAAGTTGCAAATAAGGTGCTGACTAGAAAAAGAAGTATAGACTAAGAAAATATTTTGATTTTTTAAACGTTTTAAATCGCCTTGAATTTTAATGATTTTTTATTGTAATTATTCATCTACTTGATTTGGAATAAATCCCACACGAATATCTAAATTTCAAATTTTAATTTAATTATTACACAAGGAAAAGCTAATATGTACAAAATATTGGTCATCATTTTTTGGGAAACAGAAAGCAACAGCTATAAACATACACACAGTCACAAATTTATTGGTGGATAATATTTGTGCTGTCTATAAAGTTATCATAATCTCTCCACAATTAATGTTTATAAATTTCGGCAAATACAAAACTCCATTATTGCCATTCGAATTAAATGCGCTCCCTTTCTCCATATGCGCTCGCGCAGACACTCACATATACATATATATATATATATATATATACTATTTTATTGACTTTGATAAAAATTTCTTTGGACCTTGCAATCCAAGCGAAACGGTTGGTCTAATATTGTATATGTTTTTTTTGTAAAAAAAATTATTGTATATTTATCAATATATATTGTATATGTTTCATTGAACCGTTTCATTATTTTAATTATAGAGAAACTTGGTCAAATTGAAATGAAGATCAATACGGTGATCCGACGACAAACTAAGTAAGACAACTAATATTTTTTTTAAAAACATTTTATATATTTCAGAATTAAAACTCAGTCATTTTAATTAAAGGGGAACCCCCAATTCTATTACAATCAAACTTACGTAATCCAAGATTTCTTAAACCTTGTTAGATTTTAAAGGTAGGAGTCTTATAGAGAGCTTAGTATAATTTACGTAATCCAAGTTTTCTCAAGCCGAAAAAGAGTTGAGGCGTGGAAATTGAGAGGGAAAAACGATGACGTACGTGGCGTCTTGATGTTGGCGACAGTTAATGTGAAACCTTCCCACTATAGATGTCAAAATGGTAATCATTGCCCATCGTCAAAAAGTTATGGACCATCTTCGGATAAATTTATTTGAAATAGATTAAAATGGTGTCCGTCCAATTTGACCACAAACAAAATTGACGGACACCGTTGGACAATAGGCACGCCATAAAAATCTAGAAAAATCGATTTTCCATCAAAAATATGAAAACACAATTCCCGCCAAAAATGTTAAAACACATTTTCCCGCCAAAAAATGCGAAAACACAATTTCCCACCAAAAAAACACGAAAACAAAATTTCCCGCCAAAAATTATTGGCCCAAGGACAAACCATGGACAGTCCATTTTACATGGGCATTAATGGGCTTGGACGTTTATGGTCTTGGACGTTTATGGACACGGACAAAGATTTGTCCACAATAGAATTGGACAATAATTGACGGGTCATTATGGACATGGACTGCCCATTTTGACACCTATACTTCCCACAAAACTTGGAGAGCGACGCTCTTTCCTCGATCGATACTCGCTCCTTTGATTGTGTTACTTCATTATCACAATACTATTTATTTTTCTTATTAAACTACTCATAATATGTCATTATATCTAATTTATTTAATTAAGATAGTATATTTCTGTGTTAACAACGGTGGATCGACTATTTCCTTAAGTTACATGTGAACGTACCACAAAATTACAAATATCTACATTTGAGTAAGAAGTATAAGTTAAAACCTACTTAGGTTATTTACTTTACATCTTGGATTGAGATTATTATATATAAAACTTTCATTTTAACCTCGAATAAGGGTACATCGAATCTCATGTGCTACAAATAGGTATCAATATTATAGGTTTTCATATGATCTTTCATGGATATTATAACCATCTTTGAGTTTTTTTTTTGATAAAACCATCTTTGAGAATTGAGATTATTGATTAGAATAAATATTCTCTTGTTTTTGTCTCTTAGCTTGATTAACTCATATTATATGTTTCACGATCGTGAGGAATGAGGCTAACAAAACTGCACTTTTTCAACGTTCACTACAAGAAAACAAGAAAAAGCGACTACATAAAGATCGCTTTATGTATGCATGATGATGACTAAAGAGTTACGATTTTGCAACTAAAATGCGACATCAAGTATTCAACATATTTGTCACATTTTAGTCTAAAATTAATTAGTCGCAAAAAAAAGCAAACTTTTGCACTAAAAAGTCACTAATATACATTATTGTTGATATAGTTAATAAATTATAGATAATCGCTAATAAGTAGGTAATTATTAAAACATATCGACTACAATGCTAATTATTTTACCACTAAAATCGACATCTATTATAGTCGCATATTGGTCACATTTTTGTTAAAAACTTAATCATGAAAAATTGTCGATACTTATGCGAAAAAATCTTTTCTGATTAATAATAGATAAATAAATGTTGGGAACTAAGAAATAGTGGCTAAATGGTCGATTTTAATGCAAATAATTGGTCGGCAATTAAATTCCTTTATTTTTATGATGTAGTCGATTTTAGTTGCAGATATTTACACATGTTTAAATGATCGTAGTTAGGTGTACCAACTTTTAGAAGAAAATGTTAATTTTTATACACAAACTCGTGATAAAATATCTCATTGATAGGAGGTTTAATACAAACACCAAACGAAAAAATATGTCAAACTTTCCTTCTAACACATTTGATGATTCCGATGCATCAATTATCAATTATTCGATGTAACTCGATTCTCAATTGAGGTTGGCGGAGTGGGATGAGGAGCACCAAAAAGTAGAGATGTCTTGGGAATCGAGACTCAAATCACGAAGTTGAACCGATTGTCAATTCGGTTCTACAATAACCATACTGAAAGTTATCTGGGTGGTGGTTATGTTGAAGGTGTTGAAACTCAACCGGGAGGATATAGATGTTGATGCCATTGAAGGAATTTGGTTTTCACGTTGAGGAACCTGCACCTAATCCTCCTCCAAGTCCAGATTTTGAGGAACCGAAGACTTTTTACAAATGCAATGGTGATTATTATGGTTGTTGTCAATATCACATCGAGAAGTTTGAGATGGATCATTGAATAAGTTGTTTAATAATGTTTTAATATAATTATGTATTGTGAAATAAGTATGACATTTGGTATTAAATCCATGTCATTGTTTGTTATGTTCTTAATAAAAGTTCGTTTTTAATGGTAACATATATATTTTTTAAATTTTTTTATTATACTATATCGTAAATATTTGATGTTAAAGGATTATTGTCTCCCAATTGATATTTGAGGTTGATTCAGATTAAGGGTATATAAAAGTGATTAAAATGCGAATCTACGACAGATAAAATGAATGAAATTACAGAAATATTTGTATTATCATCACAGTTACTTTTTCTGCTACTAAAGAGCGAGTACTTAATTGTGCTACTAAAATGCGACTAGTAGTACAGTTGTTTGATTTAAATGCACATGTATAAATTGAAGAGGTAGGTGTACCTAATTACACATTCCGATTGATTTATATCCACATGTTTTGCTATATATGTAAAACATTGTAGATGCTATAAACATCAAAACCTTAATACAAACTTTCAATTTATTATTTTAAATCATCAAATTAATTTCTTCTAATGTCAAATTCCTCTGGAAATGATGATTCTGAGAAAGACCTATCTCTTTGGAGCTGGTACAAAAATGGAAGCTCATACCGCACGCCAATATCTACTCCTTTGCCTTCCATAAATGTCTTAGATGCACCTCCTTCATGTCTCCTCCCTTCTCAGTTGGGGAGATATGAACCTTTAATTCTTGGCACTGAGTCTTTCAAGAATGTTCAAGTGGCACGAAGACGCAAGCAATATCATGAAGGGAGTTCCAGTTATGATCCCCAAAATGTAATTCCAACACAAATATTTTATAACGATTTACTTGCAGAAGGCGACCCGGATTTCAACGAGGTACGTTGGACATCTGTTGTTCAATACCTAACACGAAAAGGGCAAGAGTGGACACCATTGAATTCAATTCAATGTACCAACAACAACTGGGTCAAAATTAAAAAGGCAAGTACATAATGGTTAGCAAATTTGAAAGAAAATTTAATATTTACTACGCCTAACCTGATTATAAATTTTGTAGGTGTTGGTTATGATTAAAAATATGAATAGAAATGAAAATGGTGATGCATTGGTGACATTAAAAGATCCAACTGGAACAATAGATGCGTCTATTCACATGAAAGTGTTTGAGAATGATAATTTCAAAGGAGTAGTCAAAGTTGGTTCTGGCTACTTCTAAAAAAAGGTAAACGGGTTAAATTAATAAATATTAAACACATTTGACATTATTTATTTAATCTATATGTTCATTGTATGAAAATGAAAATTTGTATATATAGGTAACTGTATGTAAGTTAAACGGAAGCACAATGAACCTAAACATAGTAGTGAAGAACATGGTCAAGGTAAAGATGATTTTATTTAGCACGGTTCATTTAATGTGGTACCTAGTATGTATATAATTAATAATTTTACAGGTAATTGGAAATAATCAATTGATTCATAACTTGGTCGAGGAACATGGTGAGGCTGATAACCAACCTACTGAAAACTTAGTTGATGATGAAACTATGGCATCCATTGTACCAGATTCAGATGAAGAGGATTATTAATAAAATGCTAATCTTTTATGTTTTATATTCAATGTAATATCATTACCTACGTTTGTATCCTAATCATGTAATAAAAATAAGATGTGTAATAAAAAAAACATTTTCACGTTTATTTGTTTAAGTTGACCAAATTTATAAAATAAGGTATAACACATTTGATAATCATAAAATATCTTAACATCTTAATTTACTAAAGGAGAAAATATAAGTTAAAAACATTTTATTATTTTAGGAGGGATATTACACATGAAAAAAGCAAGTCAAACTTAAACAAGGGTTTAATCAATTTTATTAACTTCCAAATGGTAGTTTTTTTGTCTCATATAGTTACTATAGTCGCATATTAGTCTCATATAGGTAATGTAGTCGCATTTTAGTCCCATTTAGTTTGTGTATTCGCATTTTAGTCTCATGTAGTTAGTGTAGTCGCATTTTAGTCTCATTCACTTTGTGTAGTCGCATTTTAGTCTCATATAGTTAGTCTAGTCGCATTTTAGTCTCATATAGTTAGTGTAGTAGCATTTTAGTCTCATGTAGTTAGTGTAGTCGCATTTTAGTCACATTCACTTTGTGTAGTCGCATTTTAGTCTCATATAGTTAGTCTAGTCGCATTTTAGTCTCATATAGTTAGTGTAGTAGCATTTTAGTCTCATATAGTTAATGTAGTAGCATTTTAGTCTCATATAGTTAATGTAGTCGCAATTGAGTCTCATTAAGTTGGTACGTAATTTTAGTTGTGTTTAATAGTATTACATGTGTTACATATGAACCATTAATTAGGTACACATATAATGCTACTACATGTAAGGTCGAAAAATAGACCTTAATAATGATTTAGGTCACTTTTTTTGCTTATATATATATAGATTGTCATAGTTCGAGAAATCTTTCCACAAAATTTTCAATCAAATAAAAACACAAATTATGGCTGATTTTTCTACTAATCCTAATTCTCGAGCCCGGATGTACAAGCGGATCGATTCACATACAAATAGCTTATCTTGGAGTATTTAGCGAGGGTAGAAGTTTTCATGACTTTTGCCAGCCAACAATCTATCAAAGTAAGTGGTGGTATGTTTTATCGTCCTTGTATCATTTGCAAAAATGACAAATTTCCGAGGGCGTAAAATATGGAATCATTTATTGAGTCGAGGGTTTATGCCTAACTACTATGTTTGGCATAGACATGGTGAAGAAATAAGTGTTGATCTACGTTCAACCCATGATATTGGTCATCATGGTTCATCTCAATCAAAGTGATTACGCAGTGATGCAACTAATTTCTATGGCGGTTGTAATGAAATGCTCCATGATGCATTTCCTAGTAACACCGGGTACAACAACGATGGTAATGCTACTCAATATGAAGAAAACCCAAACAATGAAGCACAACAATTTTTCATCATGCTAGAAGCTGCAAACACTCCTTTGTATGAGGGTTGTAAGGAAGGACACTCACTTTCTTTTAGCCGCCGAGTTCATGAGCAATAAGTCGAACAAAATATGTCCGAGAGGGGTCTTGATTCTTGGCGGAATTATTCAAAGAGTATTTGCTGAAGGAAATCATGCAACAAACTCTTTCCACGTTTTTAAACGAAAAAGTTGATGAGGAATTTAGGCTACACAATTGATGTTTGTGTTAACAATTGCATGATTTATCGGAGAGAAGATGAAAAATGGGAATCATGTAAGTTCTGTCAAAACAACCAAGATTCAAGACAATTCGAAAGACGAAAATACCATTTAGCAAAATGTGGCGCATGGCAAATTAAATTAAAGAGAAGACTTCATCTTCAATGTGCTGGCATTTAAACCTGAGATCAACCCATCGAGGGTGAAATGTGTCACCCATCGATGGCGCAGAGTGGAAACATTTTCAACAACAACATCCACAATTCGCAGAACCTAGGAATGTCTACCTAGGTTTATGCAGATGGTTTCAATCCATTCGGTATGTCTAGAAACCATTCTTTATGGCCTGTGATCTTGACCCCATACAACTTACCCCCAGGAATGTGTATGAAAAAAGAGTATCTTTTCCCTAACAATTTTGAACTCAGGGCCAAATCATCCACGTTCCAGTTTAGATGTCTTCCCCCTCTTATCGAAGAGTTAAAAGAACTATGGTTTCTTGGAGTCGAGGCACGATGTCTCTAGAAGGAAAATTTTTACCATGAAGGCAATTCTCCTATGGACAATAAGCGATTTTCCAGCATATGGTATGTTATCTGGTTGGACGACACATGGTAGATTATCATGTCCAATATGTATGGATCAAACAAAGGCGTTTTGGCTCCCAAATGGTAGAAAGTCCTGTTGGTTTGATTGTCACAGGAGACATCTACGGCGTGATCATCCGTTAAGGAAGAACAAAACCGATTTTCTGAAAGGGAAAAATGAAGTAAACGAGTACGCACCCACATACCCAACAAGTTCAGTGATGTACGATCGAATCCGAGAAATTAATCCTCCTAAAACGTCACACTGTGGAGGTAATGGGCATGATCCTCAAAAAGTTGGATATGGTAGATCGATAATTGGCACAAAGAAAGCATTTTTGGGAGTTACCATATTGGAAGGATCTTAACTCATGCACAATCTTGTCGTCATGCATATAGAGATGAATTTTTTTGACACCCTCATGTTTACTATGATGAAGGCGCAAGACCGGTCGAAAGACAATGTGAAGTCACGATTGGATATACAATTATTTTGTTCTCGGAGAGAATTACATCTTGACAGACAACGGAATGGCTCCTTTCCCAATATTTAGACTAACTCCGAAGCGAAGGAAGAGCTACTAACATGTGTTAAACATAATGTCAAATTTCCGATGGTTACTCCTTGAGACTTAGCAACATGCTACCGATATAGAAGGAGCGAAATTTTCAGGCATGAAAAAGCCATGACTGTCATGTATTCATGGAGAGACTACTTCCTTTTATCGTGAGAACTACTCCCTGAATGTCGACCAAGCAGTATCGGTATGATAACATATTTAAAATTTTAAAGTCCGGGTTAAAATATTCTAATATTTATGACATTTGTAATTATGCAGGATAAGTTTATTTTTTAGAGACTTATGTGCAAGATCATTGAACCAACATCGTGTCCAGTTAATGGAAGAAAATATTGCTATAATATTATGCAACTTAGAAAAGATATTTCCACCATCCTTCTTTGACGTTATGGAGCACCTTCCAATACACCTCCCACGTGAAGCTGAACTAGGAGGACCTATTCAATACAGGTGGATGTACCCTTTTGAAAGGTTTTTCAAAGAGTTGAAAAGCAATGAAGAACAAAACGATATGCAGCCGGATCGATTGTGCAATCTTATATAAATGATGAAATCTCGTATTTTTCAGGATCACTACTTCGCTAGCATAACTACTACAGTTAAGGTACAATCACAATTAACTATAATTTTATAATTTAAATTACTAATATTAATGTGTTTGTATTTATGGGTATATGAAAAGGAATACACGATTTGAAGAAGGTGATGTGCAAATATACCCTGTTAGTGGGGTACTGAAATGTTGATCATATTGGACGTCCAAAGGAAAAGCGAAGGAAATTTGGTTGTCCGACGAAGACTATCAGTGTACATGCTTATATATTGCTAAATTGTGAATATTTTCGCCATTCGAGAGGTAACATATATTATTGGGTTTGATGTTGTTAAAATTTTTAAATTATTAGCATACCAACCATTAACATATTGCATTTTCAACTTGTTCGAGAATGAGATACGCTCAACATATCCACACCTTTCGTACAACGAAGTGTTTAGTAAAAAGGATACAGAATTTCCTTTATGGATTCGCGAATATGTATGCTACTATTCTGGTTTTAGTTAATACCTTTTATTTAGAACTTTTGACAAATATTATGTGGGAGGTATTTAGGTGGTTATACTTTTCTTTTCAGGTTAAATCAGGTATATTTTACCAAAACCAACCTTTCCCTACTTGGGTGCAAGAGTTAGTTGATGGTCCCAACTACAAAAGCGACAACTTGGCCCATATATTTTACTAGAGGGTATTTGTTTCATACACAAAGGCATGGACAACGGAGGTCAACTTTTAACTATGGTGTTTGTGTAAGAGGTGAAAATTATTCAGATGCATCAGACGAAGCCGATTTCTATGGAACTTTGACTGATATCGTCCAACTAGAGTATATAGGATTAGTTTCCTTAAAGATCACCTTGTTTAAATGTACATGGTATGATCCAACCATCGGAAGGGGACTAGAAAGAGAAATGGAGGCATAGTTGATGTACTTGCTACAGAAAATATAGCAAATACTGAGCCTTTTATCCATGGTAAGTTCAAAATATTATTATATTATAATATATAAATATATATATATACATAAATATATATACATATTTAGCATAACAAAGTTATCTCAATTTTTGCTTAATCATTAATAAAACAAAGCATCTCAAGCGGATCAAGTTTGCTACATACCTTATCCGTCTGTAAGACCACAAAGACAAGTGTGGCTACTTGTTGTCAAAGTTAACCCAAGGGCAAACATAATTGGGAAGTTAAAAGAGAAGGAGGTAGTATTAATGCAACAAGAAGATGATCGAGATGTGGAATTCACAACAATTGAAGATATTGTTGTCCAAACGTTAGTAGATGGAAGAAAGCGCGACTACTTTGCTTGATTTAGAAGGCGGTGATGTTGAATTTGACACTAATTTATAATTCAAGGATCGACATCGAAGAAGAGGAAAATGAAAGTGGAGAGTAAATTACTATCTGCATGTTTTTACGTTATGTTATATACATATAAACCTTTTAGTAATTTATGTTATGTAATCAACAATCTATATGTGGCTGTTACACCGAAATGCAGTTATGGAAAAGATATTGACTTCCTCAGTATGTTTCCAAAAAACTATATGTAGTATATAAGTGTTGTAATTGAACCACATTAGTTGACTGATTATATGTGTACAAATATTTATTTATATGTATATTGATATATTGTTTAGAACACATGTGATATTAATTTATATTAGAATAAAATTAAAATACCTCGTAATATTACTACAATGTGATCAACTACAAGATATTCATTTTAAATCAGAAATTATTTCTAATTTTTAATTGATTTAT
>CM051388.1:8644502-8668132 GCA_028015245.1 Cardamine occulta | reverse complement strand
TATTATAGCAATATTTTCTTCCATTAACTGGACACGATGTTGGTTCAATGATCTTGCACATAAGTCTCTAAAAAATAAACTTATCCCTGCATAATTACAAATGTCATAAATATTAGAATATTTTAACCCGGACTTTAAAATTTTAAATATGTTATCATACCGACATCTTTGGTCGACATTCCGAGGAGTAGTTCTCTCAAGATAAAAGGAAGTAGTCTCTCCATGAATACATGAAGTCATGGCTTTTCATGCCTGAAAATTTCGCCCTTCTATATCAGCAAGATGTTGCTAAGTCTCATGGAGTAACCATCGGAAATTTGACATTATGTTTAACACATGTTAGTAGCTCTTCCTTCGCTTGAGTTAGTCTAAATATTGGGAAAGGAGCCATTCCGTTGTCAAGATGTAATTCTCTCCGAGAACAAAATAATTGTATATCCAATCGTGACTTAACATTGTCTTTCGACCGGTCTTGCGCATTCATCATAGTAAACATGAGGTTGTCAAAAAAATTCTTCTCTATATGCATGACGTCAAGATTGTGCCGCAAGTTAAGATCCTTCCAATATGGTAACTCCCAAAAAATGCTTTCTTTGTGCCAATTATGCGATCTACCATATCCAGCTTTTTCAGGATCATGCCCATTACCTCCACAGTTTGACGTTTTAGGAGGATTAATTTCTCGGATTCGATCGTACATCACTGAACTTGTTGGGTATGTGGGTGCGTACTCGTTTACTTCATTTTTCCCTTTCAGAAAATCGGTTTTGTTCTTCCTTAACGGATGATCACGCCGTAGATGTCTCCTGTGACAATCAAACCAACAGGACTTTCTACCATTTGGGAGCCAAAACGCCTTTGTTTGATCCATACATATTGGACATGATAATCTACCATGTGTCGTCCAACCAGATAACATACCATATGCTGGAAAATCGCTTATTGTCCATAGGAGAATTGCCTTCATGGTAAAAATTTTCCTTCTAGAGACATCGTACGCCTCGACTCCAGTAAACCATAGTTCTTTTAACTCTTCGATAAGAGGGCGTAGGAAGACATCTAAACTGGAACGTGGATGATTTGGCCCAGAGTTCAAAATTGTTAGGAAAAGATACTTTTTTTTCATACACATTCCTGGGGGTAAGTTGTATGGGGTCAAGATCACAGGCCATAAAGAATGGTTTCTAGACATACCGAATGGATTGAAACCATCTGTGCATAAACCTAGGTAGACATTCCTAGGTTCTCGCAGTAATTGTGGATGTTGTTGTTGAAAATGTTTCCACTCTGCCATCCGATGGGTGACACATTTCACCTCGATAGGTTGATGCTCAAAATGCCAAAGCACATTCAAGATGAAGTCTTCGCTTTGATACATTCTCTTCAATCTTTCCGCAATTGGTAAGTACCACATTTTGCTAAATGGTATTTTCGTCATTCTTCGATTGTCTTGAATCTTGGTTGTTGACAGAACTTACATGATTCCCATTTTTCATCTTCTCTCCAAAGTAAATCATGCAATTGTTAACACAAACATCAATTGTGTAGAACGGCAATGCCTAAATTCCTCATCAACTTTTCTGTTTCAGAGAAAGAGTTTGTTGCATGATTTCCTTCCAAATACTCTGTGAATAATTCTGCCCAAGAATCAAGACCCCTCTCGCATATATTTTGTTCCGACTTATTGCTTCATGAACTCGGCGCTAAAGAAAGTCGAGAGTGTCCTTCCTTACAACCCTCATACAAAGGGAGTGTTTGCAGCTTCTAGCATGATGAAAAATTGTTGTGCTTCATTGTTTGGGTTTCCTTCATATTGAGTAGCATTACCATCGTTGTTGTACCAAGTGTTACTAGGAAATGCATCATGGAGCATTTCATTACAACCGCCATAGAAATTAGTTGCATCACCGCGTAATCACTTTTGACGATGAACCATGATGACCAATATCATGGGTTGAACGTAGATCAACACTTATTTCTTCACCATGTCTATGCCAAACATAGTAGTTAGGCATAAACCCTCGACTCAATAAATGATTCCATATTTTACGCTACCGTAAATTTGTCATTTTTGCAAATGATACAAGGACAATAAAACATACCACCACTACTTTAAGTATAGATTGTTGTGGCAAAAGTCATGAAAACTTCTACCCTCTAAATACTCCAAGATAAGCTATTTGTATGTGAATCGATCCGGCTTGTACATCCAAAGAATTAGGATTAGTAGAAAAATCAGCCATAATTTGTGTTTTTATTTGATTGAAAATTTTGTGGAAAGATTTCTCGAACTATGACAATCTATATATATATAAGCAAAAAAAAGTGACCTAAATGCGATTATTAAGTGTCTATTTTTCGACACTACATGTAGTAGCATTATATGTGTACCTAATTAATGGTTCATATGTAACACATGTAATACTATTAAACACAACTAAAATTACGCACTCAACTTAATGAGACTCAATTAGATTACATTAACTATATGAGACTAAAATGCTACTACATTAACTATATGAGACTAAAATGCTACTACACTAACTATATGAGACTAAAATGCACTAGACTAACTATATGAGACTAAAATGCGACACAAAGTGAATGTGACTAAAATGCCGACTACACTAACTACATGAGACTAAAATGCTACTACACTAACTATATGAGACTAAAATGCCACTAGACTAACTATATGAGACTAAAATGCACTACACAAAGTGAATGAGACTAAAATGCGACTACACTAACTACATGAGACTAAAATGCTAATACACAAACTAAATGGGACTAAAATGCACTACATTACCTATATGGAGACTAATATGCATTATAGTAACTATATGAGACAAAAAACTACCATTTGGAAGTTAATAAAATTGATTAAACCCTTGTTTAAGTTTGACTTGCTTTTTTCATGTGTAATATCCCTCCTAAAATAATAAAATGTTTTTAACTTATATTTTCTCCTTTAGTAAATTAAGATGTTAAGATATTTTATGATTATCAAATGTGTTATACCTTATTTTATAAATTTGGTCAACTTAAACAAATAAACGTGAAAATGTTTTTTTTATTACACATCTTATTTTTATTACATGATTAGGATACAAACGTAGGTAATGATATTACATTGAATATAAAACATAAAAGATTAGCATTTTATTAATAATCCTCTTCATCCGAATCTGTACAATGGATGCCATAGTTTCATCATCAACTAAGTTTTCAAAGGGTTGGTTATCAGCCTCACCATGTTCCTCGACCAAGTTATGAATCAATTGATTATTTCCAATTACCTGTAAAATTATTAATTATATACATACTAGGTACCACATTAAATGAACCGCATTAAATAAAATCATCTTTACCTTGACAATGTTCTTCACTACTATGTTTAGGTTCATTGTGCTTCCGCTTAACTTACATACAGTTACCTATATATACAAATTTTCATTTTCATACAATGAACATATAGATTAAATAAATAATGTCAAATGTGTTTAATATTTATTAATTTAACCCGCTTACCTTTTTTTAAGAAAGACAGAACCAACTTTGACTACTCCTTTGAAATTATCATTCTCAAACACTTTCATGTGAATAGACGCATCTATTGTTCCAGTTGGATCTTTTAATGTCACCAATGCATCACCATTTTCATTTCTATTCATATTTTTAATCATAACCAACACCTACAAAATTTATAATCAGGTTAAGCGTAGTAAATATTAAATTTTCTTTCAAATTTGCTAACCATTATGTACTTGCCTTTTTAATTTTGACCCAGTTGTTGTGGTACATTGAATTGAATTCAATGGTGTCCACTTGCCCTTTTCGTGTTAGGTATTGAACAACAGATGTCCAACGTACCTCGTTGAAATCCGGCCTTCGCAAGTAAATCGTTATAAAATATTTGTGTTGGAATTACATTTTGGGGATCATAACTGAACTCCCTTCATGATATTGCTTGCGTCTGTGCCACTTGAACATTCTTGAAAGACTCAGTGCCAAGAATTAAAGGTTCATATCTCCCCAACCGAGAAGGGAGGAGACATGAAGGAGGTGCATCTAAGACATTTATGGAAGGCAAAGGAGTAGATATTAGGCGCTAGATGAGCTTCCATTTTGTACCCAGCTCCAAAGAGATAGGTCTTTCTCGTAATCATCATTTCCAGAGGAATTTGACATTAGAAGAAATTAATTTGATGATTTAAAATAATAAATTGAAAGTTTGTATTAAGGTTTTGATGTTTATAAAGCATCTACAATGTTTTACATATATAGCAAAACATGTGGATATAAATCAATCGGAATGTGTAATTAGGTACACCTACCTCTTCAATTTATACATGTGCATTTAAATCAAACAACTGTATCTACTAGTCGATTTTAGTAGCACAATTAAGTACTCAGCTCTTTAGTAGCCGAAAAAGTAATCTTGATGATAATACAAATATTTCGTAATTTCATTCATTTTATCTGTACGTAGAGTCGCATTTTAATCACTTTTATATACCCTTAATCTGAATCAACCTCAAATATCAATTGGGAGACAATAATCCTTTAACATCAAATATTTACGATATAGTATAATAAAAAAAATTTAAAAAATATATATGTTACCATTAAAAACGAACTTTTATTAAGAACATAACAAACAATGACATGGATTTAATACCAAATGTCATACTTATTTCACAATACATAATTATATTAAAACATTATTAAACAACTTATTCAATGATCCATCTCAAACTTCTCGATGTGATATTGACAACAACCATAATAATCACCATTGCATTTGTAAAAGTCTTCGGTTCCTCAAAATCTGGACTTGGAGGAGGATTAGGTGCAGGTTCCTCAACGTGAAAAACCAAATTCCTTCGCAATGGCATCAACATCTATATCCTCCGGTTGAGTTTCAACACCTTCAAAGATAACCACCACCCGGATAACTTTCAGATGGTTATTGTAGAACCCGAATTCGACAATCGGTTCAACCTCGTGATTTGAGTCTCTGATTCCCAAGACATCTCTACTTTTTGGTGCTCCTCATCCCACTCCGCCAACCTCGCGTGAATCGGAGAGTTACATCGAATAATTGATAATTGATGCATCGTAATCATCAAATGTGTTAGAAGGAAAGTTTGACATATTTTTTCGCTTGGTGTTTGTATTAAACCTCCTATCAATGAGATATTTTATACGAGAGTTTGTGTATAAAAATTAACATTTTCTTCTAAAAGTTGGTACACCTAACTACGATCATTTAAACATGTGTAAATATCTCGCAACTAAAATGCGACTACATCATAAAAAATAAAGGAATTTAATTGCCGACCAATTATTTGCATTAAAATGCCACCATTTAGCCACTATTTCTTAGTTCCCAACATTTATTTATCTATTATTAATCAGAAAAGATTTTTTCGCATAAGTATGCACAATTTTATGATCGATTAAGTTTTTAACAAAAATGTGACCAATATGCGACTATAATAGATGTCGATTTTAGTGGTAAAATAATTGCATTGTAATCAGATATGTTTTAATAATTACCTACTTATTCGCGATTATCTATAATTTATTAACTATATCAAACAATGGATATTAGTGACTTTTTAGTCGCAAAAGTTTGCTACTTTTTTGCGACTAATTAATTTTTAGACTAAAATGTGACAAATATGCGACTGAATACTTGATGTCGCATTTTAGTTGCAAAATCGTAACTCTTTAGTCACATCTAATTGCGACTACATAAAGCAGTCGCTTTATGTAGTCGCTTTTTTCTTGTTTTCTTGTAGTGAACGTTGAAAAAGTGCAGTTTTGTTAGCCTCATTCCTCACGATCGTGAAACATATAATATGAGTTAATCAAGCTAAGAGACAAAAACAAGAGAATATTTATTCTAATCAATAATCTCAATTCTCAAAGATGGTTTTATCAAAAAAAAAACTCAAAGATGGTTATAATATCCATGAAAGATCATATGAAAACCTATAATATTGATACCTATTTGTAGCACATGAGATTCGATGTACCCTTATTCGAGGTTAAAATGAAAGTTTTATATATAATAATCTCAATCCAAGATGTAAAGTAAATAACCTAAGTAGGTTTTAACTTATACTTCTTACTCAAATGTAGATATTTGTAATTTTGTGGTACGTTCACATGTAACTTAAGGAAATAGTCGATCCACCGTTGTTAACACAGAAATATACTATCTTAATTAAATAAATTAGATATAATGACATATTATGAGTAGTTTAATAAGAAAATAAATAGTATTGTGATAATGAAGTAACACAATCAAAGGAGCGAGTATCGATCGAGGAAAGAGCGTCGCTCTCCAAGTTTTGTGGGAAGTATAGGTGTCAAAGATCATCCATAATGACTCCATAATTATCAGTCAATTCTATTGTGACAAATCTTTGTCTCATAAACGTCCAAGACTATAAACGCCCAGTTCTATTAACGCCTATGAAATGGACTGTCCATGGTTTGTCCTGGGCCAATAATTTTGGCGGAAATTTTGTTTTTTGTGGAAATTGTGTTTACGATTTTTATGTGAAAATGTTTTTTTAATATTTTTTGGGGGAAAATCGATTTTCCTTAGATTTTTATTATTCATTCAATTTGTGTCCGTCAATTTTGTTTGTGGTCCAATTTTAATTTCTATTTAAAATTTATCCAAGATTATCATAACTTTGGACATAAATTGGGAATGCCCATTTTTGACATCTATAGTGGGAAGGTTTCACATTAACGGTCGCCAACATCAAGACGCCACGTACGTCATCGTTTTTCCCTCTCAATTCCCACGCCTCAACGCTTTTGCGGCTTGAGAAAACTTGGATTACGTAAATTATACTAAGCTCTCTAGAAGACTCCTACCTTTAAAATCTAACAAGGTTTAAGAAATCTTGGATTACGTAAGTTTGATTGTAATAGAATTGGGGGTTCCCTTTAATTAAAATGACTGAGTTTTAATTCTGAAATATATAAAATGTTTTTAAAAAAAATATTAGTTGTCTTACTTAGTTTGTCGTCGGATCACCGTATTGATCTTCATTTCAATTTGACCAAGTTTCTCTATAATTAAAATAATGAAACGGTTCAATGAAACATATACAATATATATTGATAAATATACAATAATTTTTTTTACAAAAAAAACATATACAATATTAGACCAACCGTTTCGCTTGGATTGCAAGGTCCAAAGAAATTTTTATCAAAGTCAATAAAATAGTATATATATATATATATATATATGTATATGTGTGAGTGTCTGCGCGAGCGCATATGGAGAAAGGGAGCGCATTTAATTCGAATGGCAATAATGGAGTTTTGTATTTGCCGAAATTTATAAACATTAATTGTGGAGAGATTATGATAACTTTATAGACAGCACAAATATTATCCACCAATAAATTTGTGACTGTGTGTATGTTTATAGCTGTTGCTTTCTGTTTCCCAAAAAATGATGACCAATATTTTGTACATATTAGCTTTTCCTTGTGTAATAATTAAATTAAAATTTGAAATTTAGATATTCGTGTGGGATTTATTCCAAATCAAGTAGATGAATAATTACAATAAAAAATCATTAAAATTCAAGGCGATTTAAAACGTTTAAAAAATCAAAATATTTTCTTAGGCTATACTTCTTTTTCTAGTCAGCACCTTATTTGCAACTTGAAAAATTATAAATGAAATTTGCTAGTCACCAGACTCACCACAAACGAAATTTTCAACTGAAAAATTATAATTACAATGGATCACTAGTTATAACCTAACAGCTACGAGTTCTGACTTTTTTTTCGCTGGAAAACGAGTATTATCTTATTCTTAATCAAACAAAACCACAGTCATTTCGACCAAACAAAATGTAAAAGATCTAACCAATTTTTTTTTCCAGGCTATTAATTTATTTTTCTATATGTCAAACAACTTTTGTTTATATCCTATGTCAAGCGACTTCTAAACTCCTAAAACTGAATCAATTTAAATAAACACGAAAGAGAACTTCATTTATAAAAAAAAACTTCAAAATTAAAATCTTAACGGATTGAGTCAAACCGATATATTTAATTTCACTTGGTTTCAAATTTTCAATAATCAGACGAAAACAAAGCCAAATTCAAATTAAAAAAAAAAAACCGAAATTAACACCAAACCTCGAGGCTCGAATGGTAAAGGTGAGTGAAGAAACAAATTAACTTGCTCACGTCCTGGACAAAGGGCAATATCGTCATTTATGAAACAATTGCATCAATTGCATGGCATGACGTGAGGACCATTGGCCGCTTGTACGAACCACTATCAATTCGCCTCGTGTCCTCTATGTTTATTTTAAAATTATTATACTTATTTATTTAAATTATTTTACTTCACTCAATCACTCATACATAATTTGATTTCTGGATATTGAATTTAAAATTATTCACAGAGATATTGCAAATCTCCAACCTCGACCATGAATAGAAGAAAATCAGTACACTAGGAGAACGCCATAGTCAATTAACAAATACAAGTAAACGTTACCTTGTCTTTTTATATATTCCCACTAAGAAAACATAAACAAAATTTAAAAATTCCACATTATAAGAATACATAAGCACAAATTAAATATTTGATCAAACCGTCAAATAATTGTAAATAACAATAGATGCGTGAATAATTTAATTGGCATTGAGAGGAATAGTCGTATCACTTTCAAATCAATATATATTGCTAACTACACATAGGCCATAGCCACGGTCCACGGAGTACTAAATCTAATGTAAGCATCATTAAATTATTTATTATAATATCCTTTTCTTATCGATCACAAATTATTAGGAACATCACACATACTAAACTATAGTTACTCCTATATAATAATTTCTTCCGGAAATCTTTAAACCAGTTTTAGCGATTTTTTAAAGAAGATTAATAACATTAAACGATCCGTAATATTAGGGTTATGTCTCCGTGTTTGAGATTGAAGAATCTGTCGGGTCCAACGACAAATGAAGTCGTTACAAAGTGCAAAATTATGATGTTGAACCAATAATAAAATCTGTTAATTAGTATAAAAATAAGAATAAGGTTGCAGATTATGTAGGTGTCAATGCTATAATTAACCTATAACATGTCGAAAATCTAGCTAGGGTTTTGCTTGCGCATGTATCATTTGCCACATCGAGAAGCCCACGTGTTACTACAGTTGACCAAATCTCATTAGTTGATTAACTAAGGAAAATCTCATTTGTTTTATATATTCATAGAGTTTACCTTCACTAAGTAATTTGAATACTAGTTTATCAAGTCTTGTGGTTAACTGTTCTCTGTTTACTAGATATATTTTCCGCATGAGCTACTTGTGTTTTAGACTTGGTATGGCTAACTCCCTAGAACATGCTATCAGAGCATGCATATATATATATATATATATATATATATGTGTGTTTGCTCTCTAGCTCGCGTAATGATGCTTTTTGTACCACCTTAGTTGTAGCGCATGACTTATCTCATCATAAACTGTCTTTTGCGCATGGTGCCAAGGAACGCAAGCCTTTCTTTGGCTTGGTGATAACGAATTGCATTTGGAGTATAAGTCCTTGGTTGATTCTGTAGTACAATCCCTTGTGTTCCGTTGTAATTGGTTACATTTATTATCATTGTTTTTTTCATTTTGATTTGTTTATAACGAATTCATAACCAACCAATCCAAGGTCTCGTCGTTTTATTACGAAATTATATCTAGTCGCTATTTAATCTTTGATATGTGAAACAAAACCGTGAATATATAACTTGCCCACTTTTGCCGGTTTGTCCATCCAAAAATGCACACACCATCAACTCCGAGTGAAAAGTAATACAATTAGGAAATAACCAGAACCACACAAGAAATATTTATTGAATAAATATACAATAGGAAAGAGGATAAACTAAAAATAACAATTAATTACTATTATGTTTTTTGCATTATTCATTTGTTTCGTATAAACGAAAACCTTTGAACTCTAAACAGTTGAAAGGAGCAGAGTCAGCAGACAAGAAATCGTAATGGTTGTGCAGTTGATGTTACCACTTAATTAAGAAACTTACGTAAGGCTTCATGCAAATCATATCTAATATACGTCTTGAATTTACGTATTAGTTTATATATATAGTGGTCAATTTTTTGGAGATTTGTTCGATAATAGAGTTGCTGGATAATATTAAAAAGTATCATATGAAGTTTGGAGGAAAGACAGCAACACACTAGAGAACTCTCTGGAAAACTTTTTTTTTTTTTTAAGAAAACAAGAACTCTCTAGAAAACTGCGATTATATTTTCATGATTATTTGATCTAAAATCTCCGAACTAAATATAAGTGTACTGCCAGAAAAACCAAAATCATTCATATTCGACTTAATTTACCTTATTGAAATATATATAAGCACTTCCGTGAATTTGGAGTTGATTAAAACTATATATATATATATATACTTCATCAAATACATATATATATATATATGTGTTTATATTTATGAATATATATGACTTTGTATTGATAATATGATATCAATAAAAGTCTACTGTCATATATTAAATACGATAAAATTATCTTAGATTTGATTCATAATTTTATATGCATTGCAATTCGCAAGGTAATGTTAAGTGTATCTTAAAAAAATAAAAATTTAGAGAACGACTTTTACCATTCCAATTTCCAGCAAGCATGCATCTATTATTATATAGAGATTAAAAAACACTAAAAGATGTATATTGTACTTGAAAAATAAAAAACATTTTTTAATAATACATAGATCGCTCGCTAGATTGTTGCTTTAGTGGTTCGCCCATCCGTTGCTCATCTCAAGGTTGTTCTGTTTAGTTCTAGTTTGACTTTTTAACTTCTTTTTTTGGTCAAAGAAGCCTCTAAAAAGCATATGTAGTTAACTCTGTTTCATTTTGGTTGTATAAATTCACATTTTATATGAAAAATATTGAATGTCTGATCTTGATCTTGAACGAAGTAACGAACCCTAAATCTAAGCAAGGTCCACTTGATAAAAGACGAAAAGCCCAAAATACCGAAAAGCCCAAAATACAAACTCATTCCTCACCACAAAAATATTCCAAAACAAGCAACGAACATAACGGATAAGTGTTATCCTCATCTTCATCTTCCAACACACCGAGAAAGAAAAAGCAGAGCAAAGAGAGTTTGGTGTCACTATGAACATTGCCACTTATTATTATCACTCAAACTTTATCTTAAACCCTCACATAGACAAGACTTTAGTAAGGACTCGACAAGCAAGATCAAATAATATCAAATTCGTGACAAGAACACAAGGAAGAAGAAGAAAGATGGGATTGTGTTTGTTAAGAGCAAGCGCTGACGCTGGAGAAGAAGAATCCGGCGATCAAAGCAAGCCCGAGAGAAGAAGTTTCTTGAGCTTAGCCGAGGCCGGTCTTGTCGACATCTCGGGCCTCGGTGCACACGAGAAGTTTCTTTGTCGACTTACGGTAAATTAAATTATATGTTTTTGTTTTCATTTTGGGGTTTTCACATATTTTAAGAATCTAACTGCAATCTGTTAATTAAATAATGATTTACTTTTTTGTTTTTGTTTTGCATCACATTTATTTGATTTAATGAGCTAGTATGGATAAATTAGAAAATAAACACATTAATTTTACATAGAACTATAGAAGATTCAAAACAGTTTTTTGCGGACCAAAAAAAACTTTAAACATACATTTTCAAGAACGAGATCGAGTATAATTAACATTTAACATTCTATCATGCGCTAGTTAACTTAATTAGTATATAGTATATGTGTACCTTACAATTACTAGAATATCAGTTTTTGAAAAAGCATGTGCACTGATGAAATTAAGTATTAATTTCGTTAATATTTTGGAAATGTATCTTTACAGATATCTTCGTTGAATTTGCTAAGAGTGATATCAGAGCAAGAAGAGTGTTCAATAGAAGAGTTAAATGCTGGAAAAAATATGCGATTGGTTCTTTAAGGATAAGCTAAAGAGAGAGCATAGCATTGAATCTGCTGTTCTTCAATGGGATGATCCTGATTTTCCTTTTAATATTTCTTAGTTTTTCATTTAAGATACACAAAAAAAAGATTATATCCGCTGAAAACAATGTGAATCGGACTGAGGATATTAACTTCTTAAATAACAAGGCGACTATATGTACACTTATCGTAAGTCTAAGTCTAATGAATCTAATTTGGTCTAACTAGGAAATAGAAACCCATTGTTAACTCCAACTATATATTATATATAAAAGTATTCGTGAATGTCTCGGTTTGAGGAAGACTCTGAGACTTTGACATTGGGTTACGTTGGAAAAAAGACTCTGGGGCTGAACCAGGATAGTTAACCGGACGGTTAAGTTATTATGAGCTGGTTGAAGTTGCGCGACGTCGGCTTCAAGGGTTGTTAAGTGACGTCTCTTTTGAATCGAAACAGAATTTAAGATGGAAAAGGTCTCTATTTAGGTTCACATTGATCTCAAGGGACTCGTACAAAATTAGTAAATGCCATTTTCATCATTATTCTTCAAAGAGCTAATTGAAGATACATATGTTGTAACAGTTCCAAGTGCGTTAATAACTACATGAGGTAGAACTTAGAAGTTGGGCCTAGATACATGTGTTATGAATTATCGTATTCAAGAATTCTAAATATTATCCATGACTTAAAATACACAAAATCGAAAATTATCCGGAAACCACGAAAAAGACATGAAAGAGACCATTAGACAAAAAAAAAAGACAACATTAAACAAAGAAAAAAAAAGACTTTGCAAGAGAATCCAAAAGTTGTAAAGAATGGCTTGTAAGAGAATCAAATACGATGTCGTATTGAATTACGTCTCTATCACTTTTTTAATTCACCTCCACCTTCGATTCGATGTCTTCCGCTAATCAAGCCGCCCAATAAAAATCGCATATTAATAATATATTTATTTTTTAAAAAACCAAATTATTTCAAAAACACGGACGCCAAATCAACCAATTAAATCCAACTTTCTCTCTCCTCTCGCGTCCGATCTCTCTCCCTCTCTCTCTACTCCAACAGCACAAAAACAAAGCTCTTTCACAACGAGTCAACCACCGTCGTTCTCCGTCGCAAAATCGCATGCTCCGACTCTGACATGACTATGACGGAGGAGAGACCATCTTCCGACGGCAAAGGTTGGGGTTTCTTCAAGATTCCATTTCGAAACTCAAGCGGTCACTTAAACGCTGCATCAAGTGCTGCTACGTCTCCGTTTCCATCTGGAGCTTCGTCTTCTTCTAGTTCTTCTCATATTCATAACCATCATCACCACCATCACCATCATCATCATCAAATTGGCTATAACGGACCTCATGGTGATGGATCGGGTCAAAATCAGCATCCGACTCCTTCACCTTCAGTATCATCTGTTGCTAAGTCATTTCTCCCTACTAAACGTCGATTGAAGCTTGATCCTTCTGAGAAACTGTATTTTCCTTGTAGAGTTGTTTCCTGAATCTCATCTGATCCGGAATCATTTCTTCTTTTTCTTCGTTCAGGGTTATTTCTGAAAACATGAGATCCTTTGACATTTAGTAAAATTTCTATCTGAATTTTCAGTAGAATTTGAGTATTTTGAGTGATCTGATTATTTGGATGTGACTCAACAGGAAACAAAAAAAAAAGTTTTAAACTTTTTGGAATTAAGATTAGAAATTTTGAATCTTGGCATTGGATTATATTTCCAACTGTTCCATATCTTATCCGCGTTACTAATCAAAGATTTATTTCTTAATTGATCCATAACTCTAAAAATAGGATCTTTTAAGTTATTTCTAAATTAGGAGTCTGTATATGATAAATTACTGTAAGTCTCCACTATTTTGCATGAAGATTTTGGTATATATATACAGGCCATGATTAATTCGTGCTTTATTTGTTTTGGTTCGGATTTTCGAAGATAAACTTCATTGCGTTTTCTTCTGTTACAATTAATACCGCAGAGTACTTAATTAGATTATTACTTTGTTTGAAGATGAGCCTGGGAAGCAAGTTAGGAGCGCCATTAAGATTAAAAATACAAGCAAATCACATGTAGCCTTCACGGTATGTTTTTCATCTAAGCGTTTTGATTATTTGGTTTTTGCATATTTTGTATATGTGCTTACTTGTTTCCCTTCAGTTTCAAACAACTGCTCCGAAGAGTTGCTTCATGCGTCCGCCTGGTGCTATTCTTGCTCCTGAGAGAAACTATTATCGCCACTGGTATTGGCTTCTGTATTCTTCTTGATTAGGCTATCAGAGCAATGGCTCTACAAGGTTATGTTTGTGACTCTTATGTTTTATTCCTTTGTTGAAATGTACAGTGTTCAAATTTGTTGAGCCTCCTGAAAATAATGAGAAGCCAATGGATCAAAGGAGCAGAGTTAAGTTTAAAATCATGAGCCTGAAGGTGAAAGGTCCAATGGACTATGTGCCTGAGCTGGTATGTTGATCTTAATGAGCTTATCTTTAAGCTGGGCTTTGAATATGATAACGGTAGTAACATGTAAGAGTCCAGATAGAACATTATATATCATCGACTATACTAAGAAGTAAGAATGCTGTTCGGTCTGATTAGAGGTTATAACTTACCTTTTAAGGCACAAATTATAACCAAGTATGTGTGCTAATGACATTTCTCATACCGTATGCTAAGGTTCCTCTGAATGACATTTCTCATACAGTATGCTTTGTGTGTTTCTTTCTGCAGTTTGATGAGCAAAAGGATGATGTGTCTAAGGAGCAAATACTGCGTGTGATTTTCCTGGATCCCGAGCGCCCCAACCCTGTGAGTATCCGAGTCATTTTGCTGATGAACACGATTCTACAAAACACTGACCGAATCCTTATGGGATCTCTTTCTCTGATTTTCTATGTGATGAATGATATAGGCACTGGAAAAACTGAAGGCCAGTTAGCAGAAGCGGATGCAGCAGTGGGAAGCACGGAAGAAGCCTCCAGAAGAAACAGGTCCAAAGATGATTGGAGAAGGGCTTGTGATTGATGAATGGGTGAGTCGCATTTACTATTTAGAGACTCCTCTTCCTTTAAGATTGTGAAAATCTGATATTGTTTTTGTCTTCCTCCTAATTAAATACAGAAGGAGCGTCGGAGAGATATCTTGCACAGCAACAAGGCGAAGGAGTTGACTCTGTCTGAGACTAAAAAGATCCTTCTCAGTACAAAAAACAAGTATGTGCTAGTGAAGAAGAAGAGACAACGATATTAAATTTCTCTGCTAACTTCCAGATTCATAATGCAATCTAAGGATTATCATGTTGGTAAAAAAAACGAAACTTTTTCATGTAAAAAGGAAATGTAAACTCGGGGTTTGATAATGAATTGTTCATGTTCAGACTAATAAAAACAGAGTAGATGGATGCTTGTGTTTAGAGCCTCCTAGTGTAAAATCAAAACTATTGTTGTCTTATTAGGCGTTGAATTAAACCGCACACCGTTATTTATATGAAAATTGTTCGGTTTTCACCTTAACCGGTGGGATAGAAACCTATGTTCCGTCTAATTTAGCTGAAAAGCAAACATGTAATAAACTCAACAAACATCGTCGTTTTATTGCTGAATCTAATTATTTCCGAATCCGTACCGGTCAATATGGATCATAAACTCGATCAGACCAAGTATCAATCCGAGGATCCGGTAGGACCGGATTTTGATTAGAATCTGAATCTCTAAATCCCAGATGCTTCGATCCCAATACGTGTACGTCTTCTCAGCCCTTCCTGTTCATTTCTACTCAGCTGTGTTATTTCTAGGTCGTCCTCAGCTCGTCGCCGGCGTTTGTCAGCCGCCGTGACGCTAGATCCACCGCAGCTCAGGTCGACAATTGTACGGATGGTAAATCCAACAGATACTAATAAAGAGGAGTGAACAATCTCTAGTTGAAATAATGTCAATGAGCAATTCCTTGAAAAAGCTCTCTTCTTGTGTTCTTATTGATCTCGATGGTACCTTAATCAACACAGGTAACTTAAGAACTCAATAAGTTTTTTTCAATTACTCTTCTCATAACTTTGATATTCGATTGATGTCTTTTGAAAATTCTTGTAGATGGTGTTGTGGGTGATATTTTGAGGAAGTATTTGTGTAAATATGGTAAACAGTGGGATGGAAGAGAGTCATTGAAAATAGTTGGGAAAACTCCATTAGAAGCTGCGACTACCATTGTTGAAGATTATGAACTTCCTTGTGCTGTTGATGAATTCAATTCTGAATTTTACCCTTTGTTCTCTGCTCAGTAAGTCACCTTTATTTCTCTTTCTCTAATGTCTTCATATTGTTGATTACCTCTGGTTTTGAATTTTTGAATTTTGTGATTTGTAGGATGGATAAGATCAAATCTCTTCCAGGTGCCCACAGGTTAATTCGACATTTGAAGTGTCATGTAGTGCCTATAGCCTTGGCTTCCAATTCTTCAAAGGGCAAATATTGAATCCAAAATTTCTTATCATCAAGGTTTGGCTTTTTGTGAAATTTACTCAATGCATAAGCTTTTATGAAAGTGACTTCACTTTTATGTAGGTTGGAAGGAATGCTTCCTCGGTTATTATCGGTAGTGATGAAGTTTCCAAAGGCAAACCTTCTCCTGATATGTAAGATCCATCTCTTGTCACCCATATTCAAATTTATGTATTGATTCTAATCAAACAAAGACCAGCTAATAACAGTCATCATTTTTTTTTGGATGAAAAGTTTTCTTGAAGCAGCTAAAAGATTGAATAAAGATCCAGCGGACTGTTTGGTTATTGAAGATTCTGTGTGAGTCTCACTTTTAACTTAATTGTTTTGCAGTTGTGCATTTGGTGCTCTTTGACTAATACTTGTTTGAAATGGCAGGCCTGGTGTTCTGGCTGGGAAAGCTGCTGGAACTAATGTGATTGCTGTTCCTTCTCTGCCTAAGCAAACACATCTTTATACATCTGCAGATGAAGTCGTCAATTCTCTACTCGACATAAGACCTGAAAAATGGGGTCTTCCTCCATTTCAAGACTGTAAACAACACTCACAAACTCTGTTCAGTACTCCTTTTCCTGTATAATTTGTTCATATTGGTAAAAAGATTTTTAACCTTGTAAATTTGCATTTGCAGGGATAGAGAACAGTTTACCAATTGATCCTTGGCGTATTGGAGGTCCAGTTATCAAAGGATTTGGCCGTGGCTCTAAAGTACTCGGAATCCCCACAGGTCTGTACAAAAGTCTTCGAACCAAACGCTTTTTTCTTCACTATAAATTTGTATTGCCTCTTTTCTTATTGACTGCATTTGTTTTCAGCTAACTTGTCAACAAAAGATTATGCGGATGAGCTAGTCGAACATCCTTCGGTTGTGTACTTTGGTTGGCGGGATTGGCTACAAGAGGTGTCTTTAAAATGGTCATGAGCATTGGTTGGAACCCTTATTTCAACAACACCGAGAAAACTATAGTGAGTTCATAAAAAGTTTAAACGTTTCTCCTCTTGCAATGGTTGCTTTTCCTTAACTTAGCGCTTGTTAAATAGGAGCCATGGCTACTTCACGATTTCACTGAAGATTTCTACGGAGAAGAGCTACGACTTATAATCGTTGGCTATATACACCCTGAGGTTAGTATTTTTATGATCTCTAGCTGTAGTGTAATGCAAAACTCGTTATTGGGCTCAAATTGTTTGTGTTATTCTTGCCAGGCTAATTTCCCTTCACTGAAGAGTCTCGTTGCAAAGATTCACGAGGACAGGGAAGTCGCAGAGAAAAGCTCTTGACCTTCCATCTTATGCTAAGTTTAAGGATGATCCTTATCTGACAAAATGATAAAATCATTTATGTAAAGCTTCGAAACTCTTTTTTCCCCCCTCACATTCTTGATTATGAAGTAAGAAAAATAATCAAACTCCCTGATTGTTTTCTGAACTCAATCAGATTATGAAGTTTTGCTAAGAATTAAAAGTTTAAAACGAAATATGAACCAAAGTTGACACTTACCAAACTCGAATGGAAAAACGAAAACTGGTAGAAACAGACAAATGACATTTAAAGTTTGATATCCAAAAATATCAAAGTGGACACCGGTTTTGACTTCGATAAGAAGTAATCTAAAGACCATTTTACGATTATTTTATTTAGTTCCATGTACTAAAATGTTTGTTAAGGTTTCCATAGGCTGGTGTTCTCTAGTCTCCATAATGCTCAAACTCTGTGAGACTAAGAGTTCAATTTCCAATTGCCTCCCCTCATGTTATAATATTTTAACTATAGGAGACTCTAACATCTCGAGAAAAGAATCCTAGAACAGTCTATATATTATTGCAGTTGTCTTACAGATATGTTAGAATTTAACTCGGTTTATATAAATTTTTTTTGTAAAAAATTTGGTTTATAACCTGTTACCAGATAACCAAAGTTGACGCTCTGGAAAGTAGTTGAACATACTCATGAATGAAATTTTGTTTTTTTTCTAATGAAAAAAGATCGATCTCGATTAGGCCATCTTCCTCTGCATGAAAAATCCAAGTCTGTTTGATTCCATTTAGTCATCTTATTATTATAGCTCCGATCGAGCTTTATCTCAATCAATCCTTCGCCTCCAATTGCCGTATCCTCCTCCTCCTCTTTTCCATCCGAATCCCATATTCTTCGGCGAGTTCCAGTCACCGATCTCCGAAATTGAATTCGAATCCGATTCCGACGGGAATCTATCTAATTCCCTAAACCGGGTCGGGTCATTTTCACCTGGATTCTCTTCTTCTTCATCATCTTCATAAGCTTCGTGTATCACCTCCAATGGAGCTCTCAAGTTCCACTCCACAAAAAATCACCTACCAAATCGGGCTTTGTGTCGGAATCACGAACCAAAACACTAGGTTCTTCAGTCTCCTCAAGATTCTCGTAGCGTTTATCGGGTCGGGTATTTGATTCTTGGGTTGATCTGAGATGAAGAAAGAGAAGAGGAGGGCTCCGGAGATGAGAAGAACAGGGTAGAGAAAGATTCGAAACGGAACATGAGGGAAGAAGATAAGAAAGAGAGTGTAGAGAGTGATGAAACAGGAGAAGAGAGGGATGGGCGGAGGAGGAAGAGATCGTCAAAGAGACTTGTTGAGTTTGTTCGTCCATAGCGTGACGGAGGAGTTCGAAGCTGAAAGAGAAAGAGAGGCTTTGGTGGTCGTTGCATTTAAATGCCCCGATGAGGGTTTTTTTTTTTGTTTTTTAGTGTATAACAGTCAACAGATAGTTAAATGTTTCATTAAATTTCATTGTTTGAAATGTTGAATTTGTTTATACAGAAAAAACTTTGAATTTACTAAAAGGAAAACTAATGTCTGATTTTTTAGAATTATTCTATAAAATAGTGAAAGAACTAGTGAAAATCATAAAAATACATATTTTTATTATACCAATCATCTTCTTTTCGGCATTCCTTTATTTTGATTTGGTACGAGCCCGACTTGTGCATCGGAAGATGTCTATCGTCGTTGGTTTATTTCCTGGGACAGGAAGATCTTTGTTTGGCTAGAGTTGTTGGAGTACAGTAGTTTAATACTATTCCATACTTCTAAATTAAAGCCAACAGTTTGTAAGAAAACCAAATGGGTTAATGTAATATTGTAATGTTTGTTTATGGGTTCACGGCGCACATATGACGATTTGATTGGTGACTACTAGTACCCGAAGAATATCTTATTTAAATAACCCATACCGACATAATGACGTATTGTCCTGATTCTTACAAAGGAATTGAGAATCGATTTATATTGCTTTGATTCTTGGGGTGTTGAGTTCGAGATGCTTAAGCTTTAAAGTGTTAAGGACAAATGCACTGAATATAAAAATAAGTTTAGCGTACAAGGTGGTCAGTCCTCTCATGGAAACTATAATTGGCAAATAATGTAATTAGAAGTCGAGAATATTTTTTAAAACTGATCACAGATTCTGTAGTATTTTTTTAGGTGGAACAAAAGTTTACTTTCAAATGATACCGTATATTTCGTTTGCCTCAAATCGAAATAATTTTTTTTAATTATTAATCCAATCCAAATGATTAGAGTTTACATAGTATGAGCTGAACACAGGGAATTAAGTGCTTAGGTTTAGAAAGGGCTAAGGCGGTTTAGAAAATAAGGCAAATATAATTTTTTAATAAAATAACGTAATATAATTTTTGAAACAACATAAATTATTTAAAAACCAATAATCTAAAAGCTAAAGACGGTTTTCTCCCTTACGACTTTCAATAAATTTTTTGACTAAATTTCTAGAAATCTGAAATCCTAACTAGTTCTTTCTGTGGATATATGATAGTGAACAATTCAATCATAAAGAGATTTCCAGGTTTTTAAGAAACTTGACCAAAAGCACCTACTTATGATCTCACAAAAGTGTTGTCTTGTTTTCGATAAAGAACAAACTCGTCGCTTTCATTTATTCATAAAATCATAATCAGATTTGTCCTTAATCACTTTAATAAACAACTAAACAAAACAAAGTTATAAAGAGATTTGTAAGCTTCTTTTTAAAATCTGATTTTTTTGTAACTAAACTTTTATTGTTATATATATATAAGAGGATGGACAATAACTGAGACTTGAACCTAGGACTACTTTATAATTGGGACAACTTCTCGACCATCTGGTAAGTTTTACATATTTAGAGTCCCTAAACTCTTATATAAATTGGGGGCCTAGGCAAAAGCGCTTCTTCATAAGAATTTTTGCAAAGCTTCTCTCTGTTATGTTTATAATTTTTTAATACCCTCTTCATTTTATTTTTTAAATCTATGTTTTATATATAGAATATGATAATTTTGCCTTTATTTAATTTTACAAATCATTTATGTTTAATACGTAAATGAATTTTTCTAAATAATTACAATTATTGTTATAATTAAAAAGTTTGAAGATATATTAAAATTTTCTCGCAAAAATCCCCCTTTTTATCTTTCTCCTGAAAAATAGAATTATTTAAAAGCTTATTGGTTTAAAAATTGGTCCAGGAAGAATTGTTTAGAGTGGAAAATGAAAATGTTGTGATTTTTTCAATTTTTTTTTTATTTTAGCCCGATTATTAAAGAGATATTTAAGGGATTTTTAAGAGATTTTATTTGTGTTTTCCCAAATAAATCTTTATTTTAATATCAAAATAAAAATATAATGGGGTTTTATTTTTTAATTAATTTTTTTAGAAATTATATTCATTTTTAAATGATGGTATTTTAAAATAAGCTTATGTAGTGTTTAACTTGAAAATGGTAAATTAAAAAGTATTTTTCAAATAAAAAACTAAAATAGGATATTTTTCCAAATTTTCCCTTTTCATAATCCTATAAATGCGCCTGTGTGGCTGAACATATTAAACAATATGTCGTAAAAGTTTAAATGATGCTAACTAACGAAGGAAAAAATGTAAAAACACATACAAAATCTACCGCAAAAGCATACACTTTTGTTTTCCAAATGAGGTATGCTCGAAAACTAAATATATTTAATTTAAATAAAAATATCATTTTTGGCTTCTAGCATGTAGCCGAACTTTCAATCTAAATTATAAATATATAAAATAAAACAGAATGATAATTTTTAATCTTGTTTAACATAAATACAACATAATTTTTTTTATCTATCTTCTTTATTTGTACAGAAAAATATTGAAATGAAAAATGAAACAGTACCCTAACTATAGTTTAATAGTTCCATTTCTATCGTTAGAGTAGACCTAGGTATCCATTTTTGTTTTCTTTTGTCAATACTCAACGGGTATATATATTTTTGTTAAGATCCATATATTTGATTATTGTAATATTGAGTTTGGTCTCCCTTTACACTCCAGAAACAATATAAATTATCTAAGACTAAATTGTACCTCGAGGTTTTAGATTCCCTACTACCTTTAGACGTAGAGACAGTTCAGCTTTGATTATTTTTTAAGAATATTTTGTATTTGGTACTTATTAAATAAAGCGATGATACATATAATTCACCACTAACCAGATTTACTAATTTAACTTTGTTTTTAGTTACCGAGGATGCAATTTTGATTCCCACAACAAAAACTACAGGAAAAATAATATCAATTCTATTGTTTTTTATTCAAGAAAATGTCGGCAATTTCAAATTACATTTTAAATTTTATTAACTTAGTCAATCAATTTTCACAAGGTCTTCTAATGGTTAAATTAATGACTCCACAGTGACAAAAAAATAAAAAATATTAGTATGACTCAGTGATAATATAGAAAAATTCCGTTTCAAACTTTTCACAAAGAAAATAAATCAATAACTCTTCTTGTTAACTGTGTTTCTCAATACGTCATGCTCTTCTTTGTTAACTGTTCCTCAATATACAAACCCTTTATATAAAAATTATTTCCTCAATAAATTAGAGATGCTCTTTAAGGTTTTAATTTTTTTTGTCATCAATTTATACTGCCATAGTATTTTTTAAGTTTGCTTCGTAATAAGTGATAATCATAAAAGTTGTATTCGGTAGATCGTCAATTTTTTGATAAAGTGATCATCATTGTGATTTATCATTAATCCGAAATGGTTTTGGTTTATTATTTCTAATAACTAATATCCAAGAAGTTTTTCAATATTTGCTCATATTAAATCTTTTATTTTGTTGTCGCTCATATTAATTTCAAATCTAAATGGATTGATACAATTATCTTTTTAACCAATAGTATTTATATAGACAAATGAACTTGTCCCCATATATATGAAGTATTGATTTGCATGCCATAGTATCATTTCTTTAGGTTCATTTTCATCACACAAAATTTCCATCTTTTGCTTTTTAATGATACTATCTTCCATACATTTTTATCATGTTGTTTTTATTTGTTATTTAAAGTTTTAGTAATAATGAATGATTACAAAACAAAAAGTAAGTTTCCGCTTTTATGTTTGTTGAGAAAAAGAAGGTGAAGAATCTCTGAAAGTTGGTAGTTGTGGCAGTAGCAGTGGTTCTTTGCCAATGTCTTCTTTTTTTTTATATATATATATATTAAATAATGAGTTTATCATGTCTAACAAAAATTATCACCTAAACTAATTAATAAACCCAATCAAATTTGTTTTGTTAACACATGTATCTTATAATAAGATAATCAAACGGAATTAGAGGGAAGCCAGTTTGGAGCAAAAGAACCTTGTACAAATCGCGAATGCGTTAGTGTTGCACAGGTTAGTATGTCAAGTTAGACATTACATAACATAATCTAAGGATAAACGTAAATAAGAAAGGTAAACATCGTTTATTAAAAAGCTCCAAATAGTTCCTTTCCATGGAAAACCTGGCCAATAAAATAACCTAAACCAAACCACAAACGTTTTCCCAGAGCATAAACATATTTAATTATTAGCCTGGAAGTAGTTCATAAAAGAATAAAACATATATTTACATTAACGATTAATCTTAAAAAGGTCTACATTGATGAATATTTAATTTGGTTGATAAGGAAACCGTGGATTGGACTGAAAGCTTTTGATTTTTTTTTATTAATTTTTTTCTAATTTGTTTCTTGAGATTCATAATATGATATACATAAATATGGCTTATTTAAACAAGAAGCAAGAACTTTATATAAAA